>JAHLJT010004567.1:169235041-169489365 GCA_031308135.1 Acheta domesticus
GATTGAATAGGTTTAAGGGCGCTTCGACTGCTGTGGTCATTGGCGCCCATTCCAGAGTAATTTGGAGAAAAGAATATTCGTGTTGCATATATAACTTACTCACTGTTTAAAACATGTACATGGCTAAAAGAGCTCGATTCTGCATCAAGTAATCATGTAGCTGGCAGAAGAGAAAATAGAAGAAAGGGCGCGTAAAATTTATCCTTAAAACGTAAAATTGGCTGTAAGGGCCAAACAAAAACATAAACATTGTTATCTTTCAAATAAAATTATATATTCTGCTTTCTCTCAAAAAACGAAAAGTTTTGAGAGCGCAGCAGAACGTCATCCCCGAGCAACCACTTGTAGCGGTGCCAGGTCATGTCTTCCTTCGACTGCCAACAAATTCCTACAGTACAGCAGGAACGTGTTCGCATGTGCGGAAAGACGTCTGCCGATCACAGATGTGGAGTTTCATTTCGAAGAATGAAACCGTGAGAGAAATGGCTTGTCCGATACTAGACGGGTTAAAATAACTTCCTCGCGTCTACAGGAACCCTTGATGATGAGCGCCAGGGATACACAGAATTCTTTATCGCACTTAGTTTGCAAGTGCTATTGTCCACTCTGTTTGCCACGCTCTAAGCACGTATCGTTTTCAAGAACCCTGACATCGGATAATGGCAACGAGAAGGTGTCGAGACGAGTTTTTACGAGTCGCTGATTTCGCCGCCTGTCGGCCAGTGCGTTCCTCTGATACTCACGTCGCCTGGACCCAACTAGTACCAGGTCATAGGCTGGCGCACAGAAGACGATGAATCAGCTTTGACGATAAAGTCATGTTATCTGACGAAGGACGGGGAAAAGACAGCTTTTAAAGAGCTGAGAGATCGGAACAGATGACTACTCGCCGCACGTCGCTGATTCAATTGTATTTTAGGGCCTCAAAGATGCACACCATTCGGCAGTGAAAATACTGATTTGGAGTGAAGCCGAATGATTTGGTGCCCTGATGCAGTAAAAACCACATGCCCCCGCGTCGCTGCACGATGACCATCCGTGTATAATAATAAATGATTCCGGATAGGATTCTCTCATTCCAGAAAACTGGCTTCTGGTAAACCGAGGACTCGTAGTTTGTTGGGTAAATGGGAGAGTCTGAGTCATTACTGGGAAGGAGGAGTTTTCCAAGGGGGGTGATCGTCACTTGTGGTCCTCAAGGGGTGGAAAGTTCTAAGCATTTTAATTCCCGGAGAAGATTGAGTATCTAATACGCTGGGGGATGTTGTAACTGAATTTCGAAGATTGTAGCGAGGACTCATACTTGGATGGATGATATACACGACAAGGGTGGTCAACACAGTCCCGAACTTTGACGCCCATAGAGGCTACTAAATATCTCGCCTTCGGCTCGAGATGGTTCTCCACAGCTTCGGCCAGAGGCATTCCGATGCGACTCGTGCGGTAGGCGCCTGTACTAATTCTTATACGCGGCGTTGTGAATGGTATTTTATGGCGGAGGGTTGATGGTGACGCTGACCCATATACGATACATCCATAATCCAAAAATAGAGCGGATGAGGGTTCTATACAAACGCAAGAGACACACACGTCAGCTTCCCCAAGAGCTGCCTGTATGGGTGCGAAGGAGGTTCAGAGGTGAGACACATCGGCTCTTCAGTTTACGTATATGATTTCGCCAGGTTTAGGCTCTTATCGAAAGTAACCCAGGAAAGTTGCAGAGTCACAAAAGGTAGAAGATGGCTTCCAGAAAAAGATCGGGGTGGTTATGAAGATGATAAATCCTGCAGAAGTGCATACAGCTAGTTTTTGATGCGGAGAATTTAAAACCTGTCGCATCACTCCATTGCTGCAATTTGTTAGGACAAGTTGTATTGTCTCTCCTATCACTTAATACCTCTTGGAAGAGCCAGAAATGGCAAAGTCGTCAACGAAGAGCGATGCTTTCACCGGCTCTCGATTAATCGACGCTATACTGATTGATAGCGATGGAGGGGAGAGAGAGAGTGGAAACAGAGTGACACTCAGAATTGAGCCCTGAGGGACTCCGTTTTCTAAATGGTGGCTGGCGGATAACCTGTCACCAAGGCGAACGCGGAAGTATCTTGAGGAAAGGAAGGCTACTAAAAAAAGGGGGAGGCCGGGCCCCTAAAGACCCCAAGAATGGATGGGTGCGAAGAATGCCGTACCTCCAGGTAGTATCATAAGCTTTTCTCTATATCAAAGAAAAATTGCTACCAGGTGTTGACGTAGCACGAAAGCAGTGGAGATCTGTGTGGTGAGGGTGACAAGGTGGTCCATGGTTGACCTGTTCTTCCTGAAACCACATTGGATGGGTTGTAAGTAGGTTTCCTCTGCTCCAGGTGCCAGACCAAACGCGTATTCACCATTCGCTCCAGAAGTTTTGCATATACAGCTTGTGAGCGAGATTGGACGGTAGGTTTGACGGCTTTGTCCTGTCCTTTCCATCTTTAGGAATAGGAATAATAATCGCTTCGCGCCAGGTTCTAGGGAAGGTATGTTCCATCCAAATCTTGTTGAAGATACGGAGGAGAAAGATACGTGCCTCTTCCGCAGGTGTTTTAACATTTGGTTGTGTATTTGGTCTGGTCCTGGAGCAGAAATCTTTCCCACGGTGTGAGCGCACAGAAATTCAATCCATGGAGAAAGGGGCTTATAATCTTCCTCCAGGCAGGTAGAGAAGTCAATCTGCCATTTCTCCATTCTACTCTTCGTTTTCAAGAAGCTAGGGGAGTAGTGTAAGGAACTGGAGGAATTTCATAATGACAGGCCAATTCCTCACTACTTTTCTGAGAAGTAATAAGATTTCCATTAATAAGAAGTCCCTGGGACAGATGATGGGGAAAATCTTCCTCCGATCTGTCGGATCTTTCGCCATACTACTTTAGGCGGGGTATGGCAAGAAAGAGAAGAAATAAAGGCTCTCCAGGAAGCGGTCTTACTTTCCCGTATTACTAATCTGGCTCTGGCCCGCTTTCTTTTGAAATCGATCAGGTTTGATGCGGTGGGGAACCTATTGAGCCTCGCGAGGGCTTGCTTTCGGTCACGCACCGCGGTGGCACAGTCAGCATTCCACCAAGGCACCGGGACGCGTCGTGGCCGACACGTAGACTTCGGGATTGCAATGGTGGCTGCGCGAAGAACGGCGTCTGTGAATTGGGCCACCAAGGTATCGATATTATTTGAGAAGTGGTCTGGCATTATAATTTTCTCGCATGAATGTATCCAGTCGGCTCGATGGAATAGCCAGCGAGGAGGGTAGATGACGTCTAAATCAGGGACATTAAAGTGGACCAAAATGGGAAAATGGTCACTCCCATGTAGATCATCGAGTACGGTCCACTCTACCATGGTAGATAAGGATGGACTGCAGAGTTGCCAGATCGATTGACGAGAAGGTGTTTGACGCCATGGAGTAATGAGTGTGATTCCCGGAGTTCAGAAGAATTAAGTTTTGCTGGTCAATAATATTTTCGAGGATAGAACCTCTCGGGCAGGTCCTCGTGCCACCCCAGAGGGGATTGTGGGCATTAAAATCCCCCGCAATAAAAAAAGGGGCGGGCAACTGAGAAAAAAACATCTTTCGAGTTCCTCTTGTGACACGACTTGGCCAGGGGGATTGTATATACTAACACACCGTAAAAGAGAAGGATGGTAGGTGTACCCGTACGCACACTGTTTGGAGTCGTTTCGAAACGTTGTGTTCCTCCGAGAACAGGGAGTCGCGGATGAGTACCGCAACGCCGCCGTGAGCACGAAGTCCGTCGTCTTGATCAAACCGATAGATGTTAAATCCGCGAAGAGACAGGGGATGAAGAGGGAGAAGATGAGTTTCCTGAAGACAGACTATAAATGGTTTCTGGCGAGAAATTATTAATCTTAATTCTTCTGAGTGAGCACGAAGACCATTTAAGTTCCATGAGAGAGCCATTATGAGAAATATTTCTTTGGTTGCTTTTTTTTTCTCACCTTCTGAAAGGTTTTAGAGGAACTCTCGTGTGGGTTCCTCATCACCAGCATAGTCATCCTGACTGCTGCTGGATTAAGGTCGTGTGTCGGGGGGATTTCCCGACTTTTGGCCACGGGTGACCGAGATCTACAAGAGCTGGAGGATCGTCCGATGTGATTCTCGGAAACAGAAAGAGGAGGGACGGATTTGGATGACGTATTTTTCCTGGAGGCGGTGTCTGCTTAAGATCGATTTCAGTAGAAGTTTCAGTTGAGGTGGTCGATGTCTGGTGGAGTTTCTGGACAGGTTTTTTGTACTTTGTGGGAATTATAATTTCCCACCTTGGATGCACGCCGAATCTTCGGGGAAGTCGACCGGCGACACCTGACAACTGAAATGTGAGACTACCGCTGGGTACAGTGAGTTTGACAACTCGCTGTTACCCCCGGGGACTTAGGTTTCACAGCACTGGAAAAGGATCGTGATAGGTCCACTGGATTCCTGGTTTGGAACCTACGCTTCGCCTCAGGGAAGGATAACCTTTTCGGTTACTCTTATTTTTTGGATTTCCCTTTCCCGGAGAAACGTGGGACACTGGTTGTCGTTGGCTGGGTGATCGCCTTCACAATTCACACAGTGCGGTGGTTTGTCGCAGGGTTGTTGGTCGTGAACTGACGATCCGCACTTCCCGCAAACCGCGTTTACTGACATACATCGCTGCTGAGTATGCCCAAACCTTTGGCACTTGAAGCAGCGCAAAGGGTTCGGCACATACTGCCGCACACGGAGGTTGTAGGAAAGCGGTAACGATCCTTTCCGGGAGAGATGGTCGGTCAAAAGTAAGGATCAGGGTAGAAGTAGGGATCACTTTCCCCTGCTCCTTCCTTCCGATCCTGTACACCTGAGTCACGCCATAGGTCTTAAAAAAGTTTAGAAGATCTTCCTCCGTTTTCTGAAGCAAAGTCCTCGTGATTTACCACGCCCTTGCACAGGTTCAAGGTGGGTAATGGACCGTGACTACTACCTGGAGGCCGGCAATCTGCTTTGTATTTTTAATTTTTCCTATTTGCTCGTCGGTACGGTGCTTCAAAAAGAATCGTTTCCGTTCCTCTGACGCAACGACCGCTTGGAGCTTCCCGTAAGCCTCTTCTATGGCTCGCGCCAGACGGACAAGCACTTACAGTTTTAAAAGTTTTACCTTCCTCAGCGCATGACATGAGGAGGAAACGAGGCATCTTGGGTCGATCTTCTTCTCTAGAAAAGAAACTATTTTAAGTCAATGGTTCTTTCGGCACATCTCCTCTTCCTTGCGGAAGAGGGCGGGGGGAAGGTGAAATATCCATATAGATGGAATAGGTTCATCCTCGTGGGTCCCCACCCACCACGGAGCCCAACAAGGGGACACTCCATCGGAGTGCCAGGGTTGCCACGAGGATATAGTGGGGGAATAACACGGCGCTGCACCGCCGTGGATTCCCCCGCTCACCCTGGAGTTCAGTACAAGACCTAGTCCGAGCCGATTGATCGGGAGTGGGTTAGCTCCCGACCGCCCGTCTAGAAGAGTCCGGGGCCAAAGCGAGTGTGTTGGAACCTACAGGGAATGTTTCCCAAAATACGTAACCAACGTACCCCTTAGTGCAAGGCGAACAGTAGCACTAGGACTAGATAGGGAAACAACAGGTCCCTCAACTGCCAGGGACACACATTCCCTCCGACACGGGTCGCCATGCACGGCAAACACATGGGTGGGCGTTCAGCATACAGAGAAGGCCAGTGAGGAAGAAAAAGGAGTGAAAAGAACGTACATGACATGAAATGAGGAAGCAAGAAGATGAAAAATGGAGAAAGGAACACTTGAGAGCCTTCTCTGCATCCCCCCGTCAGGACGTGGACCAACCCACCTCGACGGGCACAAAACGGGTTGTGTTCAGATCATAAGGACACTCAACTGTTCTTTGCAAAAACAAACACTGCGCTAGTCAAATAGAATTAAGTGAAATTACGATCCAATTTATTTTAATAAACTGTCACGTAAAAATTACTACTGATTAAAAGAAATTAAAACTGAGAAGCATAATATAATATTAAATGCATTTAATGTACACACTCGAACGAATCATTTACTGCACCGATTCTTAATGATTAATGAAGTGCCAATACTTGGTTTGTAAGCGTCTCAGTTATTGGTCAGGAACCTGTATCATAATGAAAACTGTATCGAAATGGCTATCATTATGCAACTGGTTGCAGCCAACCAATGACAGCATTATACAACGGGAGTAGAAAAAATTAGTTATCTTACTTTGGGTGTTAAGTACGGCACCAGCTACGGCCATTTAAAATGTAATCATCGTAAATTATGTCCATGGTGAAATATTCCATCAGTGGTGATTTAAAAATTGGAATATAAATCCAGCACTGTTTTTTAAATGTGTCAGTATGATGTGACAAACTGATACGCAGTTGGCCTGTGATATAAGTGGAATTCCATGAGCCTCAAATGAATATTTAAAATAGATTGATGAAATGGTTTGGCCTGTGGTTTAATAACTAAATCAAAGGAATTTTGCCAAAGAACCACGTGATAATTTTTTTCTTTTTGCTATTGACCAAGCCCCGAAAACCTGACTTCAGCTTATACGTTGAATGTGTGCTGTGTCCTTTACTTACCTGTTAAATAATCACAACACGGAATTCATGAACTCTTGTTTGTAACAACCTAAATGTACCCGGCAAGAATTCTCACAAATTGTACTAGAGATGTAATTCGTAAATCATCCAGCGCTTTCAATAACGAAATTCGCTAGAATATTTCAAAACAGGCCAATTTATTTAGATATTACCAAAGAAGTTGTTAAATGGCTGGAGTATCTAAATTTGCAAAAGAAAAAAGAAAGGGTGGGGACAAGTGTAATTTGCAAATTTATCGTATTTATACTGAACTTTGAAATTAACAATAAATGGATTTAAATAAAACAGATACATTGAATTTATTGTCATGCTGAATTACAATGTTAATAAAACATAAGTTTATTATAATAAATAGTACTTACAGAATAAACATTAAAATACAACATTCCGAAAAAGCAACATTATGTGCTTACTAGATAATTACAAACTTTTTTTTCCAATTACGGCTATGTAAATCACAAAATTTTGTTGTCACCGTCAATACTCATAAAAGCTTCATTATGCAATTTCAGTAAAAAAAAGTCAATCAAACTGCAAGTACAATTAACGTAAACAGAAATTGACCAAATCTTTTCCGTCTCCTTGTCATTCATTATTTCATTAAAGCAGATCTCTTAATCCGCTTAAAAAATGCTTTATTTAGATTACCTGATTTAAACTTTCACGCTTTCGTTTATGTAAGTGTAATGGATTAAATGAATGAAAAGCGGGAGTAAAAGATTTTATCTTATAAGAGAGCTTTTATCTGCAGTTTAATTGACTATACATTACTATTATTGCAATATTTCACTTGAAATAAGTCTTACTTTACCAACACAATTAAATATGTAATTAATATTAATAACAAATGCAGCATCATGAATTTTCACAAGAAAAATACTGAAAATGTTCAAAAGAAACTATACTCTTGTATTCTCCATTGATACAATACAACACAACATTAGATCTCATCAGTATTGTTTTCACCTGGTCATCGTAAGGAATAGCACAACTTCTCGACATAAAAGCCAATATGCACAGCAGCCTCGAAGACAATGATAACAAAATAAGTAACTTTTCACTGCTGTTATTTATTAACATTATTTTTTCATACAATGATTTAAAAGCATTCATAGAACTTGTCCATCAGTAAATCTTTACTTTTCTACTTATTAAATTTTAAAACTTTTACCAAGTTTGTTTCACATACTAGTTTATTTTCAATTGCTGCCATGACCATAAAAATACTGCTTCAATAAAAATAAATAAATAAAAATATTGATATGTGAAAATTTAAGGATCGTCACTTTATTCTCATACCAGCCCGGCGAGATGATGAACATTATAATGCCACTTGGAACAGAAATGATACCACCAGTCACAAAGGATAGGCTACTCAATCAGCGGAATACCAAGGTTCCAGGCCCAGATAGTACTCCCAACATCGAACTCTGGACTGCGATATTCACTCATAGTGAACTCTTCGCGGATCTCTTCGAGTCATGTCTGAGAGGGATATTTCCTGATAGAAGAAACAACTAGTACTTTTTTCTAAAGGAGGAGGAGGAGGAGGAAAAAAAAGAAAGAAAAAAAAACACCTGATGAGTCGGTAGATTGGGAGAGGCAGCCGAAAAGAGTGGGATTTTCATAGAATCAGTATGGCTTCCACAAGGTTCACTCAGCAGTCCACGCTGTTTACCTTGTCGTTGACAGTGCCCGACACGCCCTCCTCTCCCCCCCCCAGCACTAGTGCAGTAGCAAGTGACGTGAAACCGAACCCGCCCACTCCCACAGCCTCCCCTGCCGAGCAGCCGCAGGGCCCCGCCCCGCAGTCACAGAGACAGAGACAGCAGCGCCGGGGCGCCTCGCAAAGCAACTATACTGCGATTTTTATAACTCTACCCCTCAAAATCCCTACGGCTACGATGGAATATCACATGGCATTTCGCGTCTTTCTCGCTCGTGGTGCTAGATGTCACAAAGAAATTGCGCAGGAGACATGCTTAAAGCATATTCTCGACGGTGAGGGAAATAATTGGTCAGGGTTTTACATATATGTTCGCAGAAGAAGAGAAATAAGAAGTATTTCCTAACGTTAGAAATACCAAGAAAGCGTTACTAATAGATGATCGGGAAAAAGCAAACGTATTTAATGCCTACTTCAGTTCCGTTTTTAAAACAAAACCTCAACACACTCAGATACCGAGGGAGCACTACGTCTATTTTAAACTAATTTGATACAAATACACTGCGAAAACGAATTAAATATATGAAAAACGGAAAGTCGCGAGGTCCAGATGCCATTTCAACTGACGTACAGTTACTCCCAATAATATTCGGTCGCTTATGTAATATTCGAAAATTAGACTATACTCACTACAACAAAGGCACACCGTGAAATAATACTTATTGAAAAGAATTTAAATATACATTGTCTACAAATAGGATTCATCATTACATCTGTTTAAATAATCCGTGTCGTGTAAAAAATAAAATAAATTTGACCGTTAAATTGACAAGGCTCAAAAATATTCGGCCACCGTGGGAAACTCGCGCTTCCCTTTCGTGGGAACAATCTGTTCGTACAGAACGAGGGCTCATGAAACCTTTTAGACCTCCTAGAGCATAGCTCGGCAGTACTGCACTGTATAATATCTTGCAGTAATAATTAATTTGAATACTTTTTGGTCTTAACCATTTGTGTTATTGTAATGAGGCGCAAAAGGAAGCATAATACAACTTTCGAAGAACGGCAGCTGGTGATTTTTCATCTCGCTAAGGGTAAGTCCAAAAGAAAGATATCGAAGATGCTAAACATAAGCTGAACAACAGTTGGTGATATTGTTCGAAGATTTAAGACTGAAGATAGAATTGAATCCATTCCGCAGACAGGGAGACCAAGAAAACTAAACAACCGAGAAGAACCGTTTGTGGCTCGAAAAGTGAAAGAAAATCCAAAAATTAGTGCTCCGAAAATTGCAGCAGCAGTGCTTAATATGTGTGGGAAAAAGGTGGGGATAGAAACTGTTAGAAGAGCACTGCGAAGGAACGAGTACGGTGGAAGAAGATCAAGAAGGAAACCGTCTATCCATGGATCGACGAAATTTCGCATTCTTGGCTTGCCCAAAAGAATGGGTAGAAAATGCACTTTTCTGCAAAATTATGCAAACTATTTCTAATCACGAAGTAAATTACGAATTTCAAATTTCATATAGAGTTCAAAAATTCCAATATTTACCGCGTTTGGACTCGAAAAGTGCCAGGAAACGAACTTAAAAAATTGGCGAAAAGTGGCCGATTTCGTTTTAGCGATTTTCTCGAAAACTAACACTGATTGAAAAACGGACTTCACCAATGAACTCGCCATGCGATTCCGGGCTGGGACGTTGATTTTCAGAAGATTCGAAATTTCGTCCAAATTCGCCTATTTTCGTCGATCGACGAAATTTCGTATTTTTGGCTTGCCCAAAAGAAAGGGTAGAAAGGGTTTTCTGCAAATATATGCAAACTATTTCTATTCAGGAAGTAAAATACGGATTTAAAATTTCATATAGAGTTCAAACATTCCATCCTTTTCCGCGTTTGGACTCGAAATGAGCCAGGAAACGAACTTTTAAAAAATTGGCGAAATGTGGCCTATTTCGTTTTTCGCGATTTTCTGAAAAACTAACACTCTGATTGAAAAACGGACTTCACCAATGAACTCGCCATGCGATTCCGGGCTGGGACGTTGATTTTCATGACACAATTGATGTTTAAATGAACTACGCTAGCCCAAGTTAGGGGATAGCGGCGCACGCGCACTTGAAAAAATTGCAAACAGTTCAAAATTGCGTGTCTTCGTAGCATTCTGTGCGCGCTACGCTATATTACTATTTCCGAGCTTCACTCAACATTGAAATTACCGCTTCTAGAAGAGCACTTCACAAATTTAGCAAAAAAATTATTTAAAAAAATAAATACGTCAAGTAATGGCATTATTTGAAACTTAAATCTTGACGAGCCGGACCCCACGGCCACGTACAAGCGCCCAGAAGTATGCTGCAGTAGGCTTCACCTAAACAACAAAAAGGGCTTAACGCCAATACTGGCAAGAAAATTACAGTAAGCAACGCCAAAAGCGCGCTGAACGGCTAATGTCTTTCCTGACCTCGTTTTATTTTGTGTTTCAGCCATACAGTGCCAAATTATTATACTCACGACAGAATTTTTTTTCATAATAGATCCAAATATTTCGCTTTTCATTATAAACATACATTTTATAAATGTTTAAAATACATATTTCAAGATTTCTTGTTATGTTTTTGTTGTTACATTATTCAAATTTTGTTTTATTGTTTGCTGACAGTGCATGGTGTTTTTTTCAATTCTTGTAGTTTTTAAGCATTATTTGGATAAAATCTAAACTACTTTGGAACTTGCACAGCCGAGACGCATCCAAAAAGATCGGCGCCAGAATCGCCTGTCCCTTACCTCTACTGCGAGCGAGAACCATCTCTGACGAGACCAAAACTCTGCTATACAAAACCTGCATCCGAAGCGCGGGCACCTATGCGTGCCTCACTCGGGCGACGGCAGCGAAGATGGCAGCGATCAATTACCTCAAAAAAGCTGAACACCGCTTCATACGCACGGCGTGCCGCCCAGAACCAAGACGACCATACTCTGACTATTTTAAAAAACTAGAACTGACGCCCATTGACAAATACATTACTGACACCGCCGCCTCGCAAATAGACAAAATTTTCCAAAACCCAGAACTTCAAAGTAGCTTCAAGAAATACAGACAATATTACGACCATTTACCAAACGCCGGGAGGAAACATTTCCCCTCAGACGCCCGCTACTTACAGCCACCTTAAATAGCCCACTGAAAATTTCCTGCACCTTCCATTCAAAATTTCAACAACCCAACCATTTTTTTAAAAAAATTTCAATAACCTTTCACCAAAATTATCTCCTTCGGAATAGCCGAACTCTTTTAATCTATACCTCTGCTCACTCTCTATCTTCAATTATTCATCTTTACTCACTTTATTTTCATCACTCCGCAGCACTACACAATTCCGCAGCGACTCTCAACGCCGAAATTAATATTAACTAAATTCAGAGTTTATCCAAGGCCTTGTTTACTTACAAACAAGGCAGGGCACTGACTGGTCCGCAGCGCCCCACATCAAAATCCCCCGGCAAAGGAGCGCCAATCAGGGCGCAGGCCGCCCCGCCACAAAACACCCCACAGGAGACACTGCAATTTACTCCAATGTTGTCGTGCCTGGCTTATGTCAATTTTAATTGGTTTGGGCCAGTCGATCAGTCAGAAGCGCCACCGCGCCGCCGCCGCCGCACCCGAGGCCGGAGGCTTGCGGGGCACCTGCTAGGCGAGGGGAAGGAGGGCGTGCGCGGCGCCGGGAGAGGACAGAGGTTCCCCTTCTGTTCTTTTAGGCCGCGCATTGGAATTGGCAGTTTTGAGACTAACCAGACACGCGCTCGACGCACGTGTGCCCGTGAGAACTCCCGCACATCCAATTGTTTCGTGTCTGGGTTCTTTCATTGGTATGGGCCAGTCAATCTCTCCAAACGGCCGGGAGGCGTGTCACCGAAGGCGCCGCCGCCGGCGCGCCCCCCCACGACTGGGAATCTGGCGCATGCCGCAGGGATGAGGGACCGCTACCGTCGCGGAGATCTGGACTTGGGATCGCCGCGGCCAGAGATTCATTCGTATCCGCCTCTGCTCCTGAGCGGAGAGAGAAGCCTCGGTGTGGGGGGCTATTCTTAAGATCGCTCGACAGGTTCTCGCCCACGTGATGTGTCGAACGGCTACATCACGAAGGCTACGAAAGAAACTGTATTCTTAACCACCCTTCGAGATGCATCTCCAACGTCCGTGATTCAAGTTCATCACGAGTGTTACGATTTGACAACGCTGCTTTTGCACGAATGTACTTTCTCTTAGGATCATGACGTCATTCTTTCTAGACGCTCTTCGTTGCCATTAGTCTTCCTGCGTGGTGTTTGTTTCACGAAGTGGACTTGTAGACTCCGTGGTTTGTTTTCAAAGCGAGTGTGTGCAGTGGAGCAGTTAGCTCGTGGAAAGTTAGGTTGAACATGGAGAAAAGAATTTATGTAAGTGAACATCAAAAGAGACTGATTGTTGAATTTTTTAAGAAACAAGAAAACGGGAGTGCTAATGAGTGAAAAATTTACACAAAATTTTACACAGAAAGACGCGAAAAGAAGTTGGATAGTGCTCTCCGATATTTTAAATTCTGTTCCAAGCGGAGCATCGAAAGGTTGGAAAACGTGGAGAAAGGTAAGAAATTCAACAGTAGTACAATAACTGCACTTACATTATAAATGTTTCAAATACAAAGTAACATTTAATCTATGGTTTCCAAAAACCATTATTCAAAAAAGTCCGATATTTTATTTAAATAATTTCAACCCGTAACATTATACATTTAAAGTCTTGGTTAGTTTTGCTACGAAGTTCTGCTACCTAGTTTGCTACTGCACTATTGCTTTTAATTCCAAAATAGAATTTACTTTAGAAGAAGAAAAGGATGGCATTCTTAATTCCCTAGACATGAAAGTTATAAGGATGAGAGACAGAATATTGACTGATTGGTATCGCAAACCCGTTTATGCAGGAGTCCTTTTAAATTTTAGGGTCATCACATCCGAATAAAGTAAAAGTAAGTGTTGTCAATGGCTTATTAGATAGAATGATTAAACTCTGATAAAATGTATTATAATAGGAATTTAGAAAAAATTGTAAAACTTTTAATCAGTAATAACTATCCCATGAAATTTGTATCAAAATATATCAATAGAAGGTTGTACAAGTATGTAATAAACAGTAAAGATGTCTCAGATAAAGAGTATGTGATAGAAGCTGATGAGAAAGAATATGAATCATCTAGAATTGTCCTTCCATATGTACCGAGTATAAGGAAACAAATAAGCAAAGGCTTTAGGGAGAAGTGTAATATAAGTATAATAAAACTGTTGTCAAAAAGCTAAAAGATAAAATCAAGACAGAAGAACAACAAAATGTTGTTTACAAGATTCCTTGCTTCACTTGTAAAAGAAGTTACGTGGGACAAACGTGTAGGAGGTTGAGTGAACGCGTGAAAGAACACCAGAACATAATGAAAAAACAGTCAGTTCCATAATTCAATTTCTACGCATAAAATCAATACTAACCACGACTTCATTTTGCTGATACAGAGATTGTATGTAAAGAATCAAATAAAATGAAAAGGTTAATTTTAGAAACGCTGCACATAAAAAACAATAAAACTGTAAATTCTGTGATAGAGCCGAATCAGTTTACCAAATGTTACGATGGAATAATGCTATCTCTTAGAGGGCGTGAATGAGAACACATGTAAGTTTTGACCTGTTTGTTGTGCGTGGCTGTAGCTGGTATAATATAGTTCAGTCATCAAGGTATGAGAAAGGAAAAGGATGATATTGATATTTGTGAGTTGTTTGTAATATATCTTACATATCCCTATAGTTGTTTTAAATAATGAAAATGTGAAAGTTAATGAGATATTTTGTTTGTCGATAGAATGGTGAAAATAAGATGAGACTGAGTACTAGTGTACGAGTAATGTGAAGTGTAATATTATGTAATTGACCAGAGTACTAATGTACGTAACTATACAACTTGTAAATAGTATGAATTTAATCTATAATTCTTGGTAAGTTGTGATTTTTATAATTTTAATATTTTAACATTGTGTCTGTACGTAAGTACTAGACGTTAGGAATATGTAAAAGAAAATTGTTTACATATGTATGTTGTTATATAGAGCCTGATGATGAGGCGAACTGTCCTCGAAACGTCGTAAAAAATGTAAAAAGAAGATTGAAGAATGTGTTTAATTCTTTAATGAGACTAATGTGTTGTCTATAATCAAAATGATGAAGCAGTTTAACCTATAAAAGTATACGAGAAGACAACAAAATTGAAGGATTCTGAAATGTACCTTTGAATAACCAAACTAATATTTCATCAAATTAATTGTCATAAGGAGTATGTATCAATTTAATTGCAACAAAAACAGTAATTTTCTTAAGTTTCTTAGATTCTACGTTGGCCTAAACATTCAGGGTTGTATTTGAAATACGTATTTTAAATACATTTTGTGTTACCAAAAATGTATTTCAGAGAAACGAAAAATTCTTCAAATACAGACGAAGAAGATAGTTCAGAATGAGGTAAATTTCTTTGGTTTGATTCCGCTAGTGAATGCACCTCATTGAAACAAAAATAAAGGCTCCTTTTAGCTGCTGAATTTGTGTTCTCTTTATTTTTAAATGATAAATGTAAATAATTAAAAACTCTGGACAATTATCCCTCAATAAAAAAGCGTTCATTCATTATAAAACTAGTTTAGGCTCATCCACGCCATTTGAATTCCTTTGCAGGTTTTTATATATTCGCCAACTAGGGGTTTATTGTCACATGATTGCATTTTAAACGACTAATTTTTCAAACCAAATTCCATTTCTTAGTTTTAAACATATTTTTGATAATATCATTTTATATTTAAAAATGTTTATGCATATGGTTACAATACATTAAAATAGTTAATGTTCAGAAATTTGTATGACTATTACTAATTTAATGTAATTGACAATTACAATATATTGTTGTAATACAAATATATAATACAAAATTTTTATAGTTTTACAGTATTTTGAGTATTTGAAGTATTTTAAATAGGTTTGTATTTTGTGTATTTAAATTCTTTATAAATAAGTATTTTAGCGAAGTATTTAAATTCTAAATTTAGTCTTTTGCCCAACCATGTAAACACTGAACATTTACTGCAACAAACATTCAGTTATAACTTTGGGTATGGGCTGAACCCACAAAAGGCTATACCAAAGAAAGTTTGGTTTAGGCTAATGTTAATAATAATTGCATATATGAAAGATATAATTTTTTTTCAATGTAAAATCACTAGTACAATGTTTTATTTCATGAAGTACATAACGTCTCCCACACAACTCGTGCATTCAATGTTCACTGCACATCAGACTCTTCCAAACATTAATTTTTATCACAAATAAACATTTACAGAATGATAAATAACCTAATTGTAAAATTAATATTTGATACAGAGTTTTCCATATTGAAATAGAAACAGTTAACTTAAAAATATTGAATGATGTGCCACACATCAATCTGTGTGTTGGAATATATTTTGAATTGATTTCTTTTACAGACTTGGCAAGACATGAGAAGTCGAGTAAAAACAAAGGAGGCGCAAAATGTTGCCAACAGAAGGCAGACCGGAGGAGAGCCATTTAGAGAGGAAGTTACCTCTCCAATGGATAGAGAAGTCCTAGAGTTAAGCCCCTAAGCATAGAGGGGCACAATGTGATGGAGTCCTCCGTCGCATTCACTTTTGATGGACCATGGCCTCCAGTAGGACCTTCGGTATCTATGAGTACTGTGAGGGGGGAAGTGCACTCCCCAAGATCAATTCCTAACAGAGGATCAGTAAACTTCACACGCGCAAGTGCTGCTCAGGAACAGTACAGCAAATTTTCAAACGAAAAGATAAAAATGAAATCCTTGTATTACAAGGAGCAACTAAACATTTTACAGAGAGCTGCGGATGCCCAAGAGAAGAGTGCAGAGGCATTGGAAAAAAATTCTAATCTTTTTTCAGAACCAATTAAAGACTTTCTCAAGAGGCATGACAATATATGATGTTTATTTACTGTTAAACTTTTTAATACTGTATTCCTGCGAATTATTGGAAATAATTGGACGTTGTCCTAACCTTAACCTTTTAAAGACTAATGGGAAAGAGGTTTCCCGGAGCATTTCAACCCAGCGGTACCAATGGGATCTTTTTCGCTTGACCTCCGGAGGCGTGCGACAGCTCTTATCTATCGCTTGCTGACGGGTGACAAGCAGCGGCGCGGCCATTCTCACGTTCGGATCTCCGGCCTACGCCATCCGGCAGGGATGTGTTGACGGAGGACGGTCTTGAGGCGCGAAGAGGTATGGCGGGCTGCTCTGACATTTCATGCTTCTACAGTGCGCCGCAGCTTGAGAAACCTAGGAAAATGTTGATCGCCTCCCAACATTCGCCAGACACGACAACGTACTAATAACAATATCTTCTAACGACTTCTAAGATTCTAACGACAACAAAATAATAATAATTTTACATACCACAGTAAGAACAGAAGAGATGATTTCTGTTTGCAGTTTATAGCGGAATTTGGGTTTTGAATGGCATATACATATAACTTCCACAAATTTGTTCCAACTTCGTATGTAATAATTAAATTGTGTCAGAAAGATACGTTTTCTAGAGTAGCAGATAACAATCAAGTTTATAACAATCAAGCAATCAAGTTTATATCAGTGCAATAAATAGGTTTTTATATTTTGTTGTGTATTGTACTCTATTATTTGCAATGTCTTAACATTTTATTGTTTTGGCATAAATCAACGACGTGGTTCCATATCAATATCTCTTGAGCGTAAGAAAGTGTCTCATTTGTTACGGCGCTTTCATCTTTAGGTCCTTGTACTTATTTGTAGCGCTTCACTGTGTACTATCTCCCGCCACACACCACAGTCATAACAAACCCGCCTCGGCCCACGCTTCTCACGCGCGATCGCAGTCGCATTCTGCTACGTTGCTGCTTGCGCTTGAGTCGCTTTTTGAAGTTAAAATGGCTCGGGAACAATCCTTAACAACTCAAGAAATTGAGTTAATTTTGGACAGTGACAGTGACTGTGCGTCTGTGTCCAGTCTGGAAGATGATCCAAGCGTACGCGATAGTGAAAGTGGAGAAGATGAAGAATCTCAAGAATTGTTTGCAAATGCCCCGCCCTCACAAGCAGTTTGGACGGAGAGCATAGTTCAAAACACGATTGCATCGCATAATTTCACAGGTGAAAGTGGTAGGAAAATGGATACTACATCTCAGCTCTCTTCTTCGTCTACGCCCCTTGATGTTTTCTTGCTCTATTTCTCTTCTATTCTTCAACTTATAGTGACTGAGACAAACCGATATTACCACCAGTACTTGAACAAACTTGAACCAAGACCTAACGCAGAACCTGATGTTTCTGAATCTGAAATGTGGGTATTTTTAGCTCTAATTTTACAAATGGGCCACGACGTGAGGGACAAAGTGACTGACTATTTGGTCTAAAATGGATCAATTTTACACTCCTTTTTTCGGAAACTGTTTAAAGAGACGTCGTTTTCTTCACATTCTTCGTTTCTTACACTTCGCTGATCTCACTACTGAAATAGACAAGAATGACGAAAACTATGACAGACTTTGGAAAATTCGAGAAGTTTTTGAAATGTTACGCCAGTCCTTTGAGAAATACTACTATCCTTCAGAACATTTGTCCGTTGACGAGGTTATTGTATTATTTAAAGGACGAGTGATATTTAAACAGTACATTCCAAAGAAACATAAAAGATTTGGAATCAAAATTTATAAATTATGTGACAGAAAAGGTTACACTTACGACATGTCTGTGTATTTGGGGAAAGGTAGAAATCTTATTAATCCAGACGTGACAGCTAGTCATGCGACAGTGACAGACCTGACATCTAAAATAAAAGGAAAGGGGCATAAATTGTACATGGACAATTTTTTTTCTTCTCCTTCTTTATTTGAAGACCTCATTAGAGATGAAATCTATTGTTGTGGGACAGTTCGCCCCAATAGAAAAGGACTCCCAAAAATATTGGGAAAAAACATTTGAAATTGAAAAGAGGTGACCTCAAAACTATGACTAAAGGTAATTTAACAACACTTATATGGAAGGACCGACGAGAAGTATACATTCTGACTAATATGCATGCACTGCCGACAAATGGAAATTTTTGCGACGAAAACGGAAAAGCTCTAAAACCCACAATCATTGCAGACTACAGTACGAATAGGGATTTGTTGACAAAGCTGACAGAATGGCAAATAGTTATACTACCGGACGGAGAACATGGAAATGGACAAAGAAACTTTTTTTTCATCTTCTAAATTTGACTGTCCTTAACGCTTTTGTTTTATTTTCGTCTTGTGGAGCCACTCCTCTCTCTCAAAGAGATTTTCGCCTTCTTCTCATTCGAAACATCATCTTGAGTAAAGGACAAACCCCACAGCCTTCGGCCATCGGCCGACCCATCTTCTTCTTCCACATCCATCACCAACTGTGAGAGTCCGTAACAATTCACATTGGCCTGTACCATCAAATTCCAGCATACGCTGCCGTGTGTGTGCGGCACGAGGACAAGAAACTAGAAACCAAAGTAAAGTGCTCAGGGTGTGATGTTGGCTTGTGTGTGAAAAAAAAACTGCTTTCTGGATTATCACAACAAGGTTTCTTTTTGACTTTTTTCGGCTATTTAAGTCTACATGATTGATGGCAGCAAGTTTAAGGTATGTAACAACAGGAATATGTATTCATAATTGACGATTTACAATTAAAATGTATTATAACATAAAAATCATGATATTACAATACAATTAAACATTATTTTCAGCTCCTATCAAGCTGTCCATCTTCATCCATGCTGTCCATCTTGACTGATACCGTTCAAGATAAAACACAATGATTTAGCACAGTGTACTAAATACGTTTCTGATGCATTTTAAATAAACTAAAGAATAATAAAATACTTTTTCATTTTTAGAAATTATTTTTGTTTTTACTTTCCCTAACCATTTTGAAAAACTTGAAAAAATCATACTTTTCATAGTTTTTATATAGATCCAATATCCTAAAAAAACGACTTTAAATATTTTGTAAATATTTTTTGAAAGTATAATAATTTCTTCAAATTCCAAATTTGTAATTAATTTTCATAAAGTATTATGTAGGTTATCTCTTTGCAAGTGGGAAATATTTTTTAAAATTTTAAAGCCTTCTAAATATATACGCATTTTAAACATTAATTGCGAAAACTTCGTTGCGCCGTAAGAATGAAAATTAGTAGAAAAATGAAGAGGATCATTGCTAAAAATAATATGTGTTAGTTTTGCAGAGGAAAAGTTGATACTGTCTTACTCTGTGAATCTCTTTAAATTTTTATCACAAGGACTTTCAACACTTGGAGGGTAGGTGTCAACACTCGCCGCAGTTAAACCTCCACTGGGTCAAGCAAATTCGTCTATTTAAAAAAGTCGTACCGCACGGAGTGCAGAAGGAAAAAAACTCGGTCGCTAAAGGTTAAACGGATGTGATTCAGAAAATGGGTAAAGCAGTGGATTTGTTACCCAGAAAGAAAGCAAGAATTTCAACATTGTTACGACATTCCAGTTATACCCAACGTAAAATTGCGTCATTGGTAGGAGTATATTTCAGTCCAGTGTGGGAGATATTAACCATACGGCGAAACGAAATTTGATTTTGGATAGTGTCAGCAAAGGGAAATATGGGTGAAAACATTACTTCTGAGGGGAACAAGGTTTTCGTTGTTTTTTTCTTCGCATATTTTATAACTCTCTTTTGTCACATTTGTAATATTAATACTTTCACTTTCTCTTGACCAGGTTTGGATCTCAGACGAAACTACGATTTAGATACTCGTAAGGACTGAATAACTGAATTTGTTCGACACAGAGACAATGAAAAGTGCAACGCAGATAGTGTTGTTAATAACCGTCTTTGTTGTTGACGTATCCGATGAAGTGACCGAGAACTGCTTTATCGTCGAATTTGGTTCGAAACTGTTTCGGTATATTTACATAACACTCCGAACCAAAAATTCTCAAGTGATTTAAGTTCTTGAATACTTTTCCGGTCCATAATTCAAACGGTGCTTTACCAGGAGTACTCGACTTGCCTGTGCGATTAATTAAAAAAAAACAGCCATGTCACAAGCATGAGCCCAAAAGGCTTTTGATAGCCCACTTACCGAAAGCATGGAGCGAGCCAATTCAACGACGTGTCTATTGGCTTGTTCCGCGACGCCATTTTGCTGAGGCGTGTACGAACATGACGTTTATCTTGATGGCTTAATCTCTCGTGCTATCCCTGGAGCACTTCTTCTGATGTAGTAAGGTTAGTTTCCACTTGTATATTTGGAGCTCGAACGTGCATGTCCAAAATGTACACAGAACCAACGAGATTACCGGTCGCAACGAGTTCCCCATAATCCTCACAGTTTGATACGGTTTAAAAGATTTTTGTGGTGTCTTGAGGGGAATTCCATGAACCACCACATTACAATCCACCTTCTCTTGAGCTTTTGGCTTGGAGTGCTGGTCTCTTTTGCTCAACACCACACAAGCGGCGGTCGATCCAACTTGATCATCTCGGCGGGAGTGGACATCACACTGCTGCAGAATTAGAAGCTGTCATCCGGAAATCTTATTCTTCCGATCTTTCTGGAACATCCGCACTATCAACTGCGATCCTTAGTGTCAACATTCCTCTCTAAGATTCCAAAAAGGCAACGTCAAATGATCATCAGGAGAGAATTAACTCCCTTAATATTGGCATATGAGTAGGTCATTTCCAAAACTCAACATATCCACCATCAACAAAAATTAATATAATTATGATTTGCTAATCTCGGCCGTAGTCATTATAACATATTAAAAGTTGGAGTTCCAAAACGGAACAGATCCCATAGTAATAAGATCATAAAAATAGCGATGCGTTCCATAACTTAATATCTCCACTAGCATGAACGTTCCATAACTTAATATGTCCTCCTGCATACAAGTAAGTAGGAAACGTCCGCGGCTACATGCAAATGTGGCAAGGTTTCTTATCGGCGATTGATTATGAAACTATTACTACAGTTTGCCTCTTTGCCGATGGATGTGGCGGGCAAAATAAGAATTCAGTTATGTTAGGCATGTTGGCTATGTGATTGCAAAACGATGCTCCAACAAATATTAAAAAACTAGTGTTTACTTTTCCAGTTCCAGGACATTCATTTATGCCCCCAGACAGAGGGGGATAGAAAAAATCGTTAGAAAACAAGTTATTGTAGAACCAAAACATTATTTTAATATACTGGATAGATTTGGTACCGTTATACATCCACTAAGTTTTTTTCGATTGGAAGAAGCTAACTGCAGAAATATTCAAACCACCGGGATCATGGCATTTCAAGTTTTCTACGGCAAAGAGATTTATATTGCAAAAGACCAAGACAACAGTCACTATGCAGGGTGAGATGGCTTACTATACTGATATTGGGACAGCAAAATCTTTCTGTAAGAGAGGTAAAGTACTTAAGTCTCAAGCAACTCGCATAGATCTTGAAATTCCACGTAAATCAGTCAAGGTACGTGATGTAAACAATCTTCTAGAGAAACATTATGGGAAAGAATGGCGTACTCTGCCAGAACTTGCATTCTATCAAAATGCATCTAATCAAAAAACGAGAGAATGCGAAGATCTAGATGTAGATGATGAACCCATGAGTGATATTGACAACATGTTTTAATAACTGATTAAGTCAGACGTATTAAAATGACTGACTCTTTCAATCCTCATATTTCTAACTAGTTTTTACTAATGAAAATGATATAGAAATTACATAATATTTTATTTCATTTTCCATTAAATATTTAAAAATGAAATGTTTTCTAATAGCAAAAATATTATTCACTAAGTTGCTTATTCTCGTTTTGTCACAGATTTTTAATACAGTTGTTACAACAAAAGTATAAAACGAATGATTTTTATAATTCCTGTGTTAAATAAATTATCGCAAATAAGAATTGAATAAATTATTCATATCCCATAAAAGTCTCTTCCATTACTCAACTTATCCAATTCGACGAATTCCAAAATTAGACATCTCCATGAATTCGTTCCAAAACTGAACATGTCCAATGCATTTTATTTATTTTACTCGCAAATACATGGGTGTGATTTCAGCACTTGCCTCTCCTAAACACAGACAATATCCTCTTCTCGAAGATATTTTTTTCGAGAATGTAACTCCATAGATATATTCACAAAATGTTTTTTGCTTTTTCCTTGAAACACATTCTGATGGATATGTTCAGTTTTGGAAATGACCTACTCATATCCTCACTTTAAGGAGCAGGAGATAACCCCGTCTGGTACTTCCGGAAGAGAAAAACGAACAACTAACCCCCAAAGGTTAAACCCTCTTGATTACCTGGGATAGGTTTGGTCTCGGATTATAGACAACAACCATCAGAGGACCAGTGACTTCTAAGAGTCCAACGCGTCTGATGAATATGACACTGTCAAGAGTGTCACTTCAGAGGAAGGAGCAGCTTCAGTCCAGGATATGCGTCCTGTTCGTACAATCCGACCACCCGCGAGATTTAACGATTATGAAGTGAGTTATCAAGCTCGTCGTTCTGAAGCAAATAGCGCCTTAGTGAGTTTAGTAGATGCTGCTCTTGAAGAATTGGAGTCAAGTAATTTTAGTGAAGCTATGAAAAGTCCTCATTCTGATAAGTGGATTAGCGCAATGAAAAACGAGATGGATGCTTTCGTAGAAAACAAGACTTGGGACTTAGTATCTTTGCCGTGGGGTAAGCGCGTTATCGATAATCGTTGGGTACTTCGGGTAAAGTACAAACCTGACGGTTCGGTCGACCGATATCGCGCTCGTCTAGTTGCTCGAGGTATTTTTCAACGCGAAGGACTTGATTACAATGAAACGTTTAGCCCAGTTGTTCGGTATGATTCTATTCGAGCCTTCATTGCAAATGCAGCTGAAGAACAACTTGTACTTGGTCAATTTGATGTTCGAACAGCATTTTTGTACGGCGAAATAGATGAATATAGAAACATCCTCAAGGTTTCGACGATGGAACAGGTCATGTTTGTCGTTTAAATAGGTCATTGTATGGTCTCAAAGTCTCCTCGATGCTGGAATAACAAATTTCATTCATTCATGAAAAAAAATGGATTCCTACGTTCAACGGCTGATCCATGCATCTACATTCGGTTACATCAAGGAGAAAAATTGTTGGTTGCAATTTGTCGACGATGGACTCATCGCGGGATCAACGCAGGCTACAGTGGACTCATTTTTAAAATTGCTGACTTCGGAGTTTAAGATAACTGTAGGTTCCCTTGATTCGTTCTTGGAGGATGCACATTGAACAACGTGAATCTGGTTTCTTTGTGTCGCAGCGCACCTACATTGAGAAAATTCTGCATCGTTTCGGAATGGCAAACTGCAACTCAACAAAAACCCCTGCTGATAATCAACAACCGGACCAATCGACTAGCGACGCTCTTGACAATTCCGTTCCTTATCGTTCAGCGGTTGGTTCGTTGTTGTATTTGGCTTGTGTTACCCGGCCAGACATAGCTTATGCTGTTTCTAAAGTAGCTCGATCCTTAGCTAAACCCACGTTATTTGAATGGATCTCCATTAAACATTTTTCGGTACTTGCGTGGTACTGCTGATTTTGGCTTGTTTCTCACCTCTACTGGTGATGGGCTACGAGCTTATTCTGTTGCCGACTTTGCAGGTGACGTCAACACTCGACGTTCGACAAGTGGTTTCGTATCCCCATTAATGGCACAGCTGTATCGTGGACCTCACAACTGCAGAAGTCAGTTGCTCTTTCTACCACTGAAGCAGAATTTGTTGCTGGAAGTGAAGCTGCTAAAGAACTTGTATGGCTCAAACGACTTTTATCCGGAATCGGTACAACTAAAGATGTACCAATTCTGTTCGTCGACAATGCCAGCGCGATCAAGTTGGTAAAGAGCCCAGAATTTCATAAGAGGTCAAAACACATTGAAGTTCGTTACTATTTTGTTCGGAAACTTTATCAGAAAAGAAATATCGAGGTAGAATTTGTGCGCTCTGAGGATCAATTAGGAGACATTTACAAAACCCCTAAATTCAGTCAAGTTCAAAACTATGCGCTCTAGAATTGGGTTTTGTAAATAAAATAGTTTAGTATTTTTGTTTGTAAAACAGTTTACGGGGAAGTGTTGAAGATTGTAACAAACTGTTTTTATTTATTATTCGGATGTTAGCAACTTTGCAAAAACAAATGCAGTATGTAGTGTCTTGGTATCTGTATAACAAGTTCAATTTTTATTGTGACAACTCGACGTATTCATCAGTTTTGAATACATGTTTCACCACGATTGCTTATTACCTTTCTTAGTTGTAGAAGAGTGAAGCATCCTTTATCCGTTATGATTTGGTCTGTAATAAGCAGCAAAGGCAATGAATGTCTTTACTTTGCTGATAGTACAATGCGCCAAGATCAATACAAATTGGTTTTGCAAAAGACACTTTTTCCGCAACTGAAAGAATGGTTTCCTGATAATGATTTCATATTCATGTATTACTCTCCTCCGTGTTATAAAGCAAAATCTGTCAGGATGTTCCTAAATGACACAGGAATTAAAGTTTTGGATTGGCCTGGCAACTCCCCAGATATAAATCCGATCGAGAACGTGGGAAATTCTGAAGTCTGAAATTTCTCAAGAAAAGGTGGTTACAACTAAGATAAGGTTGCTTGAAAACGTGACTAAAGCATGGCATAACACCTTACGCATAAAGAAGTCAGCAAGAATTGCATATCAAGCCAAGAAGAATTCAGGCTTTGCTGAAGGCTAAAGGTGGTTTTACCAAGTATTAACACATTATGCTGAAATGTAATAAACAAAAAAAAGAACAAACTAATAGTAATTACACTTATTTTATTGTTCATGTGCATTCAATAATCAGTATACAAGTAAATGTTGTGTACTTCAAATAACTAGTTTATCATTTTAGATAGAAAAAATATGTACCATTTTTGAAGTGAGTATAATTATGGCGGCCGTCTCCTCTAGGGGCGCGAGTATCTTCGTATTTAATTCAATTTAAGTGTACTAGGCTATGTTTTTTCTCTCATTTCTAGAGGCTAAATTACTAGTTCATCCGTATGTTTTGTAAGTAAACTAGGCTTCGAATATAGGCCGTGTCATTTCCAGATGCTAGTTTACAAGGCTGAAAATAGATAGGTTTCTTGCGTCATTCATTCCCAGATGTAACTAAACTAGACTATGGGCCTGTTTCACCGATCCCTGTAAAAAGTTCTGAATACTAATCCGACTGAGTGTCCGTCAGATAGAAGTTCCTGATCTTTATTTTGCGTTTCGCCAAGGTTTTTCCTTGTTAAAATATCTGACATATCTCTCTGATAAATTATCACCTGATTACGTTTTCACTAGCGGCAACGCCGCATTTTCGACTCAAACTCGCTCTGTACGCGCGAATTCGAATTTGTTTTGCTGCTCCAATGGTCCAAGTGGAGATGTGTTTCGCTTCATTCGTTGTAATCAGTTGTGATTTTGTTTTGTGTAGTCTACTCCTGCGTGAGCTGTGTGGTAGTTTTGTTGTCTCAAAATCCGATATTGAGAAAGCGTGGGACTTCCTTTCGTCCCAAATATCGAATCCGGATGTCGCACGCCGTGATCGTATCGAGTCATCAAATGGCTCCGGCCCCTCACTTCTCAACTGGATGAAGAGGGCTGCTCACTTTGCCCATGAGCTGGTCAGACTTCTGGTGATTGCACTCAAGCGCAGGTGGCGGGCAGCCGCCCACAACGCCGAAGACTGAGACATGTTCCGCCTTCAAATCGCCGAAACCCCGCCGCCCGCACAGCCGTACCGCGTGGCCCTTTCCGCGCAGCCCGCCATGGCCGCCGCGCAAACGCAGGCATTAACGGACACGCTTGCATCGTCGCTGCAGGGTCGCGCCGACGTATGCCGCCTCCTTACCTCGCGCTGTCGAGTGTACACAGCAGCGGCACCTCTCCGACACGGATCCGGCCTTCTTCTAGGACCCAGAACAGATCCTCTTACTTTTTGACGAACTGCTTCCTGTCCACGAGCCGCCCGTTCAAGAGGAAGTCCCTATCGATTGGGATTTCGATTGGCACCCGATTCCACCAACTTCCTGGGCAAGCCGATCGGCTTCTCCCTGCTCAAGACTGACAACACCCTAAGCGACGTCCCCTTCATGGAGAAGGTAAGAGACATCCAGCTCGCTCCCCATGGCAGAAGATCGACGCCATTATGTCCTTAGTCCCCCAAATGCGCCTTCCCACTTACAATGCGGTCGATTCGCATCAACGACGCTTCTAAGTTTGACACCTGGTTTCGGGGCGTGGTAGGCACGGGCCTTCCGTCTTTCGAGAAAAAGCTCTCCTCAGCTGCATTGAAGGAGCATTTAAATTGCTGACGTCCAAAGATCGGGCGGTCCGCAAAATCGCCTCGGACGACCTCCTCTATCAGGTGAACCTTACGTTCCCTGACAAGGAGACCACCTCCTCACTAGACGAGTATCAAAACTCCATCTACACCCGCTCTCATGTAGGTAGGCAGTCCATGTGGTCGGGCGCGCACGCCACGCCTCAAAACAACTGGGCGTGTGCTGGTCAATTCGCGAGGAGGACGGTCGTGTAGTTCCCTCGCTTATTCCGGATTCGGACTCTGACCAGGGCCTTGTGATCGAACCCCGTCACCGAAATCTTCTTCGATAGGTTCAACAGGAGGGCCACCTTCGGGAATGGCAGGCCCAGCCAGACCACGACGCGCCGCTCATGATTTGGCGCGGGCCGGGACGCATGTTTTAAATGTGCACCAGACTTTTGCATGGGACTTATTTGAGAGCTCTGATTGGACAGTGAGGCGGTGCAAGAATCGTAAGCGGACAAATCTCTGAGACACATACACATTTTATTAAAAAAATGCAAACCAGAGTTGAAAAATGGATGCCAGCATCCATACACCACTTATTAACTAGAGGTCACAACACTAACAATTGAAGTGAATCGAATTTCAGGACCATTAAGGATAAGATTCTGCAAAGGGTTAAGGCATATAGTGTTGTTCAACTCTTTGGTTTCTTCACTACAAGGTATGACTCATTTTTTGAAAGAAAACTAGCAGACTTTTTAGGAAATCTAAGTTTAAATAACGCAAGGTCAAAGTACCACATTCCTGAGGAGAAAACAAAGAATCTCAGTGTCACAAGACGGGATAAAGACATTTTTTCTTGTAAAAAAACTCAATAAGCATACGGAATATGAAGTGAATACATTTCTGGAACTATGTACTTGGAAAATTGGTGATCAAGGAGCACCATGCAAACATCAACTAGCAGTGTCATATGAGTGAAGTATGGGATTGTCAACAATCAAATAGTACAGAACAATAATAAACATGTAAAGAGAGTTCTCCGCAAAATATTAACTGCATCAGTGGAAATCTTACCCGAGGCGTGGTTATACCACGGAATATGAGGAAGGTAATGAAACCCTGAGGAAAGCAATGAATGGAGACACTGCATTAGTCAGAAACGAAATAAATGTTTGTGGACTCTTCAAGAAGAAAAAAGTAGAGATGAAATTTCCCAAGTTCATACCCAATTACAAGGGATCAGTTAAAAGAGGGACTGGATGACCCATACATTTTTAATGCATCTCAAAGTTTCATCCAAAATTTTGGCAAAATTAAAACTAAGGCTGCGTTAGCGTCAAGTTTGCACTCATTTGAAAAAAATAATATTTAACTCACTAAGAATAAACACTTAACGTTTAGCCTACATTGGTGGCCAGAAGCCTACTTGGAAGGAAGGCAATGCCAGCACACTGGCAGACCAGCCAAATGTATTCCCCATGCAGACAAAAGGAAACTGGAGGAATCAACTTGGTAGGTTCCAACAAAGAGGAGGCAACTAGCTGCACAGACCCGCTAATATTTAGCGCACGTAAATAACAGAAATGAAAATTCAAATCATTAGTACCTCAAGCAACTGAATTATTCAAAACACCAAGTATTCATTCATAAATCGAAATGCCAATAAATGAAAGCAGTGAGGATGAATCCGAACGCTCTGATGATAAATATTAACCCGTCACAGGCCACGACTTCCCATTTGGGGATCATATTTTTCATTCAGTAGTTAGTAGCACGTGATTCAGATCTTTATCGGATATCTCATTCTCATTGTTTCAAGTGTGTTTGAACGAGACACATGAAGTTATTGTATGTTGTGTTGTAAATTTCGAAAACAACCAAAAGAAACATACTCTACTGAGGTAAGGCCAGTCGAAAAATTATGATTTCTAATGTCATGATTTTCTAATTATTTTTAACAACACATATCAATCTTTTTGTATGTTCTTCACCTAAACTTTCTAGTTCTGATATATTCCTACTCTTGGACATTAACTCTTAGGTTCATCTGTGTTGAACTAATTTTACCGACACCAATTAGGGGATCACGGCTGATGCAATGTAAAAAACAAAATTCCATAATTTGTTAGTTCAGCTATGCGTACAAGGCGCTTTCACTCTTCATTACAATTGGAAGAAGTGTTGAATGACACAAATTTCTTAAAAGATATTGACTCTGATACTGTGACTGACATAGTCGAACTTCCGCCAGACAATATCGATACTATTGTATTTCTGATGAGGTCATCGGTGAAAACATCTTGGAAGACACTCATCCAATAGATGTACCAGAGAACGGAGAAATTCATTCTAGTGCATTTCCTGTATCATCGTCATCTTCGAAAATGGACGTCAGGGAATTACCATCCGAAAATTACGAGCCAAAGACTAAAGTAAAGAAGCTCAAGCCCATGGCAGTAGTTTCACATTGGCAAAAACTAAAGCCAAATTTTTGAAATGATGCCCAAAATGATATCTTAAAAACAAAAGAGAATATTATCCAAACACTAAAAAATAAATCACCAGTTCAAGTATTTGAGGCCTTATTCGATGAAAAAACAATGACACTGTGTAGCAAAGTGATATCTATGCAGTTAAAAAAAGCATCACTTTACTTTTAAAGTCGACCTGTTTCAAAACGTTTTTTGATTTTTCTTGCTAACTGAAAACAAACAACAGTACGCATCGTATACCAACATTTATTCTGTGTGTGTGTGTGTGAGGGTGCGTTTCAACATTTATTCTGTGTGTTTCAAGATGTGCAGTTTGATGAGTTTAGTGGAAATCTCTATGGAGGCATTCTATCGCGAAAACGTTGCCGTACATCGGTTAACAGACTCGGAAAAACATAATTTGCCTATCATATATTTGCAAGGTAAATTACAGTACCCGAGAAAAAACAGACAACACCTCGTCTCGTGAAATTGTTCGATGATGAATGGCATCGACTTCCCCCAACATCATGTATCCAATCGATGAAGCTATTCACGAACTTTTTACTACAGGTGATCCATCTGACATGTGCGCACGCGAATTGAAACACATCCCGATTCCTTATTTTATTAATGAATGTTCATCCACACATCTTCATAGGGGGAATATGCGGGTTCTGGACCAGGAAGTAGATAAGATAAGCCACTTCCGGTCCCCAGACCCGCAACCTCGATTATTAACAACCTGCGCCACCAATTATAACGGGGCGGCGGACTGTCAACATGGGGGGTCAATGCCCCGGCCGGATGTTGACATCCGGGGTCACAGCCCGGCCGGATGTTGACATCCGGTGTCAGCGCCCCCACCCCTGTGCGCGCTCTGGCGGCGAAGGCTGGCGTTGGCGGGTGCGCCGGTGTCGCGGCGGCGAGGCTGGGGTGCGGTGCGGGTTTCAAAAATGCGCCGCCCGAGTGGGATTCGAACCAGGCTGAGCCCTGTTTCCTGCGTGCTCGAGAGGGGGGGTTGCCCAGCACGCTGGCTCTGAGCTACGGCGACAGCGTCGAAGGAGGTGCGTGGTTGTGGGTACTGATAGGATGGGCGTCGTTGATAGCGTAGCAGGAGGAGCGGTGGCGCGCTGTGAGCGACGTGGTGAAGGAGGAGGTGGCGGTGGCTACTGATAGTACGAGCGCTCGCTCGCGCGGGCGGGCGGTGCTATCGCGCCCAAGGCCAGCTGATAGCGCGCTGTGCAATCCAGCGCCCAGACGGACGTTGCGGCTGATACAGGAGGCAAATGATAGAGCGAGCGAGCGCGCGGCGCGCGGGCTTAGCTATCGCGCCCAAGGCCAGCTGATGGCGCGCTGCGCAATCCAGCGCCCAGACGGAAGTTGCGGTTGATACAAGCGCGCGCGCGGGCGGAGCTATCGCACCCAAGGCCAGTTGATAGTGCGCGACCGGACGTTGCGGTTGATACCCGCTCGCGCTATGTGTCTGTTCGAAAGAAACGCACTTCTCAGTCTAGCTTCCGAGAGGACAGTTGACATCATGGCCGCCGAAAACGTGCTACACTTCAGCCGATTCGCGGACATTGGAGATTCGCGCTTCTTCCCTCTCGACATATACGGGAGAAGCATTATTCATTATGCCGCAGCCTTCGACGACATCAACGGTATCATCTTCTGCTTAAACCGCGGCGACAACCTCGACCGGGTTGATCTGTATAATCGAACACCCTTGCACTACGCGTACTAAGTCGCGCGCGACTGTCGCGATGAACTTTTTGTTATTCGTCGGCGCCGACGAGACGGCGCTAGACGTACTGGGCCATCGCCCCCAAGATTTATATTTTTTTGAACATATTTATTGTAATTGCCCACCCCAGTGCGCAGACTGCGCACGCGTACCTCGGCACTGCGCCATCGACGTGCCCTTGGAGATATATTCCAGGGCGGCACTTCTTTTACCGTTTCGTGCGATAACAGTTTCTAGATCAAGAGATAAAATGAATAAATATCGGAAGGGAAAAGGAGAAAGAAGAAAAAGGAGAAAAGGCGACTGAAGAGCGTGACATTGCGAAGGATTTCTATTAGTCAGTACATCATTACCCCGAACGGTTGAACAACGTAAAAGTCAATGAAAGTAAGGAACAACTTTCGTGCGCAGATACGTTGGCCACCGTGAAGGAGGCGGTGACCTCACGGATCGCGAACCATTAAACCACTTTTCCAAGTACGACACCAGTGGCTACGGCTAAAATAAACAGGAGCGACTGTGGGGGGGCGGGGGCGGAGGGATGGTATAAATGAAGGCGAAGCTGTGGTGGATATGGGATTATTCTCTGACAAGAAATTCTTATACAGATGGAGTTCGAAGCTGTTTGTGTTGGTGCTGCAAATATTATTGAGTCGGGTCTCGCCGCCGCCGCCACTGCTGACGCCACTACCGCTGCCCCTGCAGTGGCACCCACCACTATTGGTAAAACACCTGTTGTTAGCGCTGCTGCTACTGTTCCCACCAACACCTCTGCAGTCACCGCTATCGCAGCAAGCGCCTCTGCTTCTACTGCACTTGACATTAACTGCACTAAACTCTAGTGTAGCACTAAAGGAGGTCGACGAGTGGGACACTCTGAGACCTCACAGTATTTATAAAGTCAAGAATCATGTAGTGTTTGAGGCCAGATTTGGGCGTTCATTGTTCATTACGTTGTTTAATTTTCACACCCAATCAGACGCGGTCTTCTGGCTTACAAAGAGATTCGAGCAACTGTCGAACGAGACGGTTGAGCCAATACGGTCAGCTAACAATGCAGGAGTTTTATACACAGGACCACGTGCCTGCACTCAGGATATTTCTTTGATAAACAATGAGCGAGGACCACTATCACCAGCAGCAGGACTAGGAGCGTGCGCAAACCTTCCCCAAGTGTGAGGAGGGTGAGGAAGATATGAGTCCAGAGCCTGTAAGTACATGGTGGGAAGAAGGAGGGTGATAACCGCACTCTCCATCTTGTAAAAACATCCATCCGTCAACTCCATACACATGATCATTTCGAATTCACGATTCTTATCTGCAAAAAGGCGAGCTCATGTGCAACTCGCCACAGGAATAAAGCGAGTAGCCCCGCAATAAAGGCCTTGCGAAGCGACATTCAATCCGTACTATTTGAAAGGTTTAATGAAGAAAGTGATTGAACGAGATCATCCCGTGACGCACGAAATTGTCGGAGAGATACAGCCTATCTTTCTGAACCCTCGCGCAGCTGTGGTGGCTCAAAGTGATAATATCGCGGATTTTTTTTCTCAACGTATTGTGGATCCAATCAATTCCAAATTCGATGAGTTTCAGGAACGAGATAGTGGAAAAGCACTATACAAAATTGTCGGCCTTCTCGTTCATATTCATCTTTTTGAGCCTATCGCTCACAGTGGATCTTCATATCTTCCCACTCCCCGATAGCATTGCTCGTCGCCACGCTGTTATTAATGTGCATAATCGAGATGAGAAATGCTTCCTGTGGGCCCTCGCATGTGGAGTCTTTCACAATCGTCTCGGTCGCGGGAATACTAGCCATATAAGAGGAAGACTAGAACGTACCACCACTTATCAGTCTACTTTTGATGAATTAGAATCTCATCTCGATTTGCGTGACATCTTCTAGCCAATGTCTGTTCACGATATTAAACGTTTCAAGCAAACGGCAAGAAAGGGATCCCAACAGATCCGGGAAAGTGCAGTGTCAAGTGAGAGTGGTGGGTGCTAGTGCCGTGAAAACACCTAGGGCGTAGTGTCGAAATAAAAATAAAATAAAAAGAAGAAAAGAAAAAACTAAAACTCTAGAAAAAAACTCCAAAAATCTTTTTGTTTTTTATGGGTATTTCATGCTATTCGTATTTTGTATTTTGGTTTATTAGTATTCTGAGTTGTTAGTATTCTATGTTATTTTGAGTTAGATTGAGTAATGTGTAGTATTTTTTGTTAGTAACATAATAGGTCACGAACCAAATTAATTATTCGAAACGGCTACGGACGAACAGCTGCGGCGCCTGTATACGGGTATGACTACATTTACAGCCAGCGCTGAGCATTCGGTAAGAGATCCTGATACCCTTTTTATCAAATGTGCCCCCATTATCCACCGTCATTATCAAGACTTCATTTCTTAAAAAATTTAACACAATTTTCTTGCTTGCTCTACCTCACGGAATATCCGAAGTCATAAATACTTTGGTTCTTTGCGCAGTTTGCATTGCCCTTTCCAGGCATGGGAGGAGCTAGCAGGAACCATCCCCGGTATACGAATCGAAAAGTCGCAGAGCTCGGCAAACCCCTCCCAATCGTCCTCCCCATCTCCACTAGAAGGTACCCTCAGAAGTTAGCAATGAGCACTACATTGTTAAATCGAGATGGCAAAGCGGTAACAGCGTTACACGCACACGCGTACTTCGTCTATGGAGACGGGTTCATGTCTGGCTGCTATTTTCCTGAAAAGGAACGACGGATTTTAAGGTGTACCAGGCAGCACCATTTCTCATGCGACAGGCAACAGTCAGCGGGCACTAATCAATGGCCCAGATGCCTCGCGCTTGGCTATTTAAGCTTTACGCAGACGCTTCATGCCGCTCCTCCGGGAGTACGCTCAGCCGTTCGTAGATGGCAGCATCACAATGTACCCACCCCTCTTCCCCGTCACCTCCTCAGCTAGCTCATGTAACATTGCCTTCACAGCCAGGGGATGGTACCTCAGCGCAAGCAACTGAACAGACATTTTCAGTTTGCCCTGGGAAGATAGTCGAAATCGACCATAATCGGTCAACAAATCCGTAAACTCGCGCCCGGCTGTCCGGTAAACATGGAAGACTACCACTTACCACCTTTTTTCTGAAATATATCAAGGCCAAATTTAAAGGAAAGGATCACAATTATTGATCCATTTATGGACACCAGTAATATCGGAGGACCTATCCACATTAACATTGTCTTTAATGCCATAACCTTTTTTGTAAATGTTTGTATGTATGGTCCTATTAAAAGGTTTTATTAAGTATTATTGGCGATGTAATTGTAGTAACATAGCATTGCGAATAGGGTATGGGATGGCAATACATTTTAATGTATTTTAAAGGGTCTTATAATATTGTATTACGAAACTTTTTCTATGAGGACATGTGATGGTGTTGTATTGTACTTTTTAAAGGGTTCAATCTTACCGTAAGCACTGTTACGCGTTCTATCACATCCCTGCCGAGGCTATCCCAGGGTAGGGTGATGTAAATCCATTCGTTCTCACGCCCTGCCGTGCCAGGGCCAGTTGATGCCTGCAGCATGTCAGACGGGCGCGTCCACTCTCGCTCTCGCCAAGACGCCCCCGCGCCGGGCCCTGACGAGGCGTGCCGAAACGTGCCCTGCGGTGACGCGGGCTTCGGGGCGGCTGTAACGCATGCACTCCGGCTAAACCCCCGCGTAACCACGGTCTGGTCGACGGTCACCTGTACAGGGTGGAACAGCTAAGTGTTAGCACCCCTAGTATCTCCTCAACCGCGCAAGATACGAAGATGCCGATTGGACAGTCGATTGATTGAACAGGGGCTACTTGATTACAGCACACTCCGTCTTTGCGCATTTTTTTACTACAAAGATATAAGGTCAACTTTGTTTTTTAAATGGAACACTATGCTAAATTTTAGCGTATCGTAATGCGCTTAAAAAGACGATTTCAAATAATTGTAGATCTTTGTATTTTAGCGAATAGTTTTTTAGCAATTGATATGCTTTTGTAACATTTTTGTACTGAAATGGCACTTTTCTACTCGACCTTCCGTGCTCTCCGCTGAGAAACTAAAGGAAAATGTCTCGTGAATGGTTTTGCCTACTTTCCGAAAATGATCGAAGGCCATGTACTACGTACATAACAGGGCGGAGGCCAGAAGTATAAAATGCGCCGCTGGGGTTATGATAGCGCACTTCTACCAGTTTCTTAGAGCAGTCACACCATGCACACCAGTGAAGAAAAGTTAGATATGCTACTAGTGTATGGTGAATGCGGAAGAAATGCCGTGAGAGCAGTGCAACGATATGGAGAGCTGTATCCTGATCGTCAGCTTCCTTCACGCCAGCTTTTTGCATGAATATGCACGAAACTATTGGAATCGGGAAGTTGGAACACCAAACAGAGGACAAGGCAGAAAACTGCAACTGACGAAAAACATGAGGTTATTCTGGCATTGACGCAGTGCAATCCACATGCTAGTTCGCGACATGTAGCCCACGAATGTGGTGTGAGTCACATGAGTATCCTTCGCATATTGCATAGAAACAAATTCCATCCGTATCACTTGTCACTGCATCAAGCAGTCGGAGGTCGGGATTTCGAACGGCGTATGGAATTTTGTCGGTTTGCCTTGCAACAACTGAAAAATGATCCACTTTTTTTAAACGAGTGCTATTTACGGATGAAGCGACTTTCATTAACCACGGTAATGTGAATTTACGAAATATGCATTACTGGGCATTAGAGAAACCTTACTGGATTCGTCAAGTACAACACCAGAAACCTTGGAGTGTTAACGTGTGGTGTGGCATCGTGGGAAATTTCATTGTGGGACCTTACTTCATTCCAGACATGTTAAATGGCATTATGTACGAACATTTTCTTCGAAATGTTCTACCCACATTATTTGAAGAGATACCACTGGATACGCGTCAGTGCATGCGGTTTCAATATGACGGCTATCCAGCTCACTCTTCACGTGTGGCAACAGCTTCACGTGTGGCAACAGAAGTATTAAATGAGATGTTCTTGAATTGTTGGATAGGATGGCGTGCTTAAGTAAAGTGGCCTGCCCGGTCTCCTGATTTGACTCTTCTTGATTTTTTTCTTTGGGGGGCAGTCAAAAATAAGGTTTATGCAGAAGTTCCAACAACGCCAGAGGATATGAAGCGACGTATCACCGAAGCTCTTTCGAGTATATCAAGTGACACCCTCACATCTGTTCATTTGTCCTTCGAACGGCGACTGCAAATGTGTATTGCAGAAGAGGGACAACACTTCGAGCACATGCTTAAGTAAAGCATTGTTCTGTAACAATGTATTTGGTATGTTTTTATTTCTATTTTGATCAATGTGTATTCTTTGTACGTGACGGTTAGTTACGAACAAATTATGATTAATAAGATATTGTTCATTTATTTTTGTATTATTTACTTCCAATTGATAATAGAATGTGTTGTCACAGTTTTCAAAACAACAGAATAGTAATTGCGTGGCAAAACAAGAACTTTCCTGAATCCTGAATGCAGCTTTAGAGTCTTCTCTGTACGAAGTCATCTTTCGCCAAAATTAGTATCGAAGAAAGTAGTTGCTCCTGTGCTGAAGTTAATGAGCGCCTTTGACTGAAGGACAGACTCGCGAAGTTCCCCATTTAGTTAGCAGGAAGGTCGAACAGAAAATCGCCGCCTCAGTGGAAAAATATGTTACAAAAGCACATCAATTGCTAAAAAACTATTCGCTAAAATACAAAGATATACACTTATTTGAAATCGTCTTTTTAAGCGCATTACGATACGCTAACATTTAGCATAGGGTTCCATTTAAAAAAACAAAGTTGACCTTATATCTTCATAGTAAAAAATAGCGCAAAGACGAAGTGTGCTGTAATCAAGTAGCCCCTGCTCAATCAATCGACTGTCCAATCGGCATCTTCGTATCTTGCGCGGTTGAGGAGATACAAGGGGTGTTAACACTTAGCTGTTCCAACCTGTATATTATATTATATATAATATAATTTCAAACGGTTTTCATAATATTGTAACTATTTGTGCGTTAAGATCTTCCGTTTTATTTAATAAATGGAAAAAGTACAAAAATAATATTGCGTATGTGACCATAATTCATCGAGTCACATACACAAATTTCAATCACATATGATGAGTCAAATATGCAAGGGGAGAGCAACTGCACATGTTTCCTTCAGTTGCATATCCTACAATCTTTTACTACACATAATTTTAAATGAAAGTAGAAATGAGCATTTTAAAATTTGATAAGTATTCACTCCCATACAGTAGAACTGCATGGATAGTTCTACAGAAAGTAACAGGGGAAACAAGAATTATATATTCTTTTAAATTCGTTAAATTATAATCCATTTGGCCCGTTTATTGAGAACAGGCACGTACGTCTTCTATGAAATAAATAATTCGTTTAGAGCAGAGAGAGAGGGTCGATTGCTAAAACGATGTCTGAGACGCGGTCTGAAAACACGGCCTGGAAGCCATGGCTCAAGCCACGGCGCGATTTGGGTTGCCAGGACGCGGTCTGGCCATGGCGCGGCCGCGCCTCGTCTCAGGCCACCATCCGGACGAAATTGATATGGCAACGCCGCGTCCTCGAAACGCAAGGCGCTAGTGTTGTTTCTTGGAAGCACGTGCGAATGTTTACATGAAAACCGCGTGGCTCGTTCCATTCGCTTGTGTGCAGTTGAGCAGTTCAGAAGTCTTTTGTGCTGTGTTTTGAGCCCGGAAAGTAACAAGGTAAGACCAATAGTAATATTTTTAAAAGCCGTGCATCTTTATATTAATTCAATGCGTATATACGCCAATTCTTTCTCAATATAATTAAATTGTGTATTATTTGTAGATGGCGCGTTACGATTCTACTGAAAGAGAACTGCTTGCAGAAATTTGTATAACGCATCCGGTTATTTTGAATGCGCGATACAGTAATACTATTTTGCAACAGAAGACCGATGCATGGAAGAAGATCGTCAGCGATTTTAATAATTCGAATGCTGGGAAAGCGCCCTATACGGATGATCAGATCAGAGGTAAGTATTTTGTTGGCGTATTTCCAACTTACGCATCGTATTCAATTTTCGTTCAGATTTGACTTGGTAATTCTATAAATATAATAAATTCGTAATATAGCATTGTGCACCTTTAAATTGCCAACTACAGTACTCATATCTTCACCCCATCCTGATGCAACATTTCTGTGTACGACTATGGAGACGGTTAAAACAAGACGCGAGAAGCGCCGTAGATAACTTTAAAAAGTTATCACAGAAGACTGGTGGCGGGCCTAGCAAGCCTACCTTCAAAAACAGGGCAATAGAAATTGTTGCAGGATTCCTGGGGAATTCATATGATCCTTTGAATGACCCATGTGATGACTATGTGCTACCATTTCAGGCAAGCTTTACACAGTTGTTAAAATTTCTTTTTTCTTCTCACATATATTTCAGACATTTGGTTAATTTTTATAGGAAGGTCCTAGGGTGGATTTCTAAGACGAGGTCCGATCCGCGGTTTTGAAACCACGGGTTGAAGCCATGGCTTCAGCCGTGGCGCGAATCCGATTGATAAAACGAGGGTTCGACGAAGTCTGGTGAGACCGCGGTCTCAAGCCGCGGGTCGGAAAGATCGGTTTGGCAACGTTGCCTTAGCGAATGCGAACGGCGTTCGTCGTGTGTTTCTGCATTAGAAATCCGTAGAAACTTCGCGGCAAAGTAGTGAACTTGCGTTTGATATCGAAGGTACGTATTGTATTTCCATACTTATTTTACACGATAATGTAATGAAGTACTTGAAATACATTTTTATAAACTAATTACAAAGCAACGGCAAATTTTCGTTGTTATTTCAGATGGCTCGTTTTGAAAAGCGGGAAAGGGGGAATCCTGGAGGAAATTTGCCAGAAATACCCTATTTTGGGTAATAAGGCGTATACAAACGATGTAATTTCAAGAAAAAAGCAAGCGTGGTTGAACATATGCCAAGAATTCAACGCATCAAATCCAGGCAGACCTGCGCGTAATTGTGAACTTCAGAGTAAGTTTGTGACCAAATATAATATTTTGTAGTTGCTCTAGTTTTCTTAAAACAGAAATACCTACTTTTAAATATCAGGACTAGCAAAACACTTAATTCTTTACGCTTTAAATATAGATATTGCATATTCATTAAAGCAATCTCATTACTTGCAGTTCTGTTAATTTGTAGCAATGACATGTTTATCTTTTTATGTGGTATGATTGGTCTCGTGGAATGAGTTGATTTTAAATAAAATTTACAAAATATATAATCTGCAAATGTTTATATAATTGTCAAAATTAGTGAGCAATTTTTTGTCTGCTGGACTTCGTCTACCACAAACTAATTCATCTTGAGACCTATGATGTTCCCTTCTGGGTTATCTTCTATTAGATATGAATAATCTACAGATATTGATACAAATGGATGGTACATGTTAAAATCGTCTGTTCTTCAAACAGCAGTGCAGTAAGAGATTTGCTAATTCAAACATAATAAACGTAATTTATGTAAATTAATGTCTGCAATTTGCATTTGGATAATAATAATAATAATTTGCAAAATGATATGTTTTTCTTTTATAAAATTGTTTTTGTCAATCTTTGTTATTGTTTAGACCTCTGGAAGCGTTTGAAAGATGGTGCAAAAAAAGCTCTTGATGCATCAAGGACTGAGGCCAGAGGCACTGGAGGAGGTCTATCACAAACAAAGAAGATGAATAAAGCAGAAGAAGTTGTGGCAGGGATGCTAGGAGCATCATTTGAACCATTAGAAATGGCATCTGATGATGATACCCTTGTATTCCAGGTATTCATTTCTCTTTGTCATTTTTTATTGCATGTTAGAAAATATGTATGTGTCATTTGAAGTATATTTTGAAAAATAATAGTTTTTAATTGTTTTATTCTATTTGTTGGAAGGTCCTGTGGTACTAGATATTCCCACAATTATTGATAATTGTGGAATATAAATGGCAGTCAGGAGAAAGATGTCATGGAAACAAATGATGCTCCTAGTTTTTCCTGGTGCAATTTCTATGCCTGTAACCCAGAAAAAAGGCATCAGAAGTAAAAAAGTAAGTTTAATACTGACGTATTTAAATAATGCTGTTCTAAATAGTCATTTGCTTGCATTTCTAAAATATAGTCCATGCATTTTGTTTAGTTTAGTACTGTTATTTGCAGTTTTTTACCTTTGACACAAATTAAATGAATTGTAAATTACTTAAATGAATATCTGAAATGAAATTATTAAATGCAATTTTCTTTAAATCAAAGTTTAAAGTCACAGATTAAAATAAAATTCCATATTTTTATTTCTTTTTTTTTTTCGGGAAAAAAGAATTACGAGGAATTATTGAAAATGGCAGAACTTGAGTATAAGGAAAAAATGAAACAACATTCAGTAAAATTGCAAACACTGAAAATCAAGAGAAAAACAGCCCTGCTTGAATTTAAAAAGCAAAAAAAGTGTAATGTTAAAAGAAATAAAAAATATTAATTTGTATATTTTGTTTTTATTTATAAATAATTATGAAAAATGGGTTTGAATGAAGTGAGCTCTCCATCTGAGTCCTAAAGGATTGTCTGCTTGATCTGGAACAGCTTCAACTTCCGCCTCTGCAATTTCTTCATTAAATTCCTCTTCTTCTCTTTCACTAGCAATATTGTGTAGAATTGCTATAGCTACTATTATTTTCAGGCTTGTATCTAACTTTGACCTTCGAGTATAGTGCAGACATGATAATCTTTTTTTTCCAACACCCAAACAATCTTTCTACAATATTCCTAGCTCTTTTGTGAGCTGCGTTGCTTATCTCATTGAGCACGGGAGTTAACAGATAACGTGCACATGGGTATCCGCTATCGCCAATTAGGTGGCCAGAATGGATTCCACGTTCCAAGACACCTTTTATGAATGAATTTCTAAAAATGCTACTCTCATATGTTGAATTATCACGGGTAAACCCGATCCTCGACCATCCATGTGATTGAGGTTAGGTCGCAACATTTCAGCCAAATGAATTATAGCGAAATCTCCGAAATTCCCGATTGTTGTATTCTTCTACGGGATAGCTGCGATCCCGCAACAATCGTGTTCTCTGGTTTAGTGTCCTCAGCCACAGAACATTGGCGCGGAATTTGCATTGACCGAGAATTTAAGAATACAAATCTATTGCAACATTAATTTTCATTCAATTAGTCCAAGTGCTTCAGTATTTCTATGTATTTACCTTTAGAATAATTACATACTGCTGGAACTACTTAGGGTTAGGACTTTATATTAGTTTCCCCACTTTCAGGGCACTGTTAGATTTTACAGTACTAAAATGTGAACAATCTAATTTTGATATACGGTTGTAAATAAATATTGGCAAAATTAACTGGGTGCCCACTTTCTGGAAAAAAAAATCAGAGAATTTGTAGAAGAATCATTAGAATTCAGGGAAAAGTTTGAGAGGCTTATAAAACTAAATATTATTCCTTGAAAAATTAGTACAGCACGACAACAAGAAATGATATTTGCCATTCCAAAGTAGTAGTGTGAAATTCCAAATCTTATTAGGGAAAAAAAAAAAGAAAAAAGGAAAAGTCAAGAAAATTTGTCCCAGCAATTGGATGGTCACCCTGATTAATGATTCATTTCAAAAGGAAGATATAAGTGGCAGGTTTTAATTAATTTAGAAATATGATGGATCATAATAAGTTACAATGAAAGCAACAAAAACAAATCAATGGAATTATACTCAGTGGAGTGGAGTGAAGTTGATCTGATAAGGAAGAACATCTTGCAATCCTGTATCTTTCTCAGGGCAATGGAAAGTGTAATTGTAAGAAAAGGGTCATCCGTTTTATGACAATGGGTTGTTTTTGTATGTGGAAAATTATCCATGAATTTCAATTAGTAATCTTTATGTTGAATTAAAAATAGCAGTTTGATAAAGGTTGAATTGCAAGGAAATTATTGATGCCTGAAGTGCACAATTTGTTCTTCTATAGGAAACAAGATGTCTTCGATAGCAGAATGCTGAAGCTGACAGAAGAGGAGCGTGCAATGAGGTTGAAGGAGCATGAAGAGAGGATGGCCATTTTGCAGTTAGAGAAGAAGACTGCACGCTGGAACAATCTACTTACAAAAGCCAAGATGAGAGAGGCAGGTATCAATTTAGATTAAATTGGCATAGTATTTAGATTTTTAGATATAATTCATTATAAGTCCTTTTTATTTAGATAATCATTTCATTTCTAAGTCGATTGTTAATTGTTTCTGTATTGGTTTATTGGTTATTTTGGATTAATAAGTTAGGTAATATTAAGAAAGGTTAAAATATCTTTTTTATTTATTAATTGTTAACCAATTCAATTATTGATGTGGTGGTAATATTATTATAATTATTAATATTTATGCACGAGTATGTGCCTATGTTTATACCTGCAAGTGAAGACCTAATGGCTTAAGCTTCTTTGATACTGCCGGAAATTCCCAATTTGCAGGGGCAGTGGGGATCTGTGTAGATGTTTGTTTCTGCGGGTCTGAATCTGAAGAATCTGAGGGCCTATTGCAGGAGTATATCTCAAATTGCAGTCTGTCTGAAGGTTTTTGCCTCATACAGTAGAATGGTTTTTCCTTCAGGGTCAGGAGGAGGCAAGATTGTATGATGTCATCAATCTGACCACCTTCTAAGGTGAATGCCAGATTGCTTTCGTAAAGTTGTACGGGCTTTTTAGGCGAGTATGAAACAATGCTTTGAATAAATTTGTAGTCTAATCATATTCCCATAAGAGCATTTTCAACGTGACGTGAAGACTGTTGGCAACTAAGCTAGGCATGGAAATCTTCTTGCCTAGCTTAGTTTGACTTCATTGAAAAATTTGGGAGTCTGCAAACAAGTCTAGTTTTCCTACATTCTTCAGATAGGATTGACAAATTGCATTATAAGAGGTCATGGAAAATTCTTTCCTGAATTGTTATGTTAAGACTTCAAATTTGAACACACATTTTCACGTAAATGTTATATTATTTTTGTATTAAATTAAAACAAATTCTAATATTTTCCTACATTTTTCTGTCAGTTCAAAGAAAGAACTGATCAATGTGTGTATTGGCAATCTGTTCATTGAACCCACCACTCAAACAGTTACAATAGTATAAGCAAGCCATTTTATAAATACGACAACAATTTAGAATTATATCTTTACTGTTTTAATTTAAAACTTTCTTCTTTCCTTTCTGGTACTATATGTAGTTTTTATTTTTCAGGGTACTTCAACAGAAGCCAAGATGACTTTTGACTGTCAGAAATAAAACACAGATTAATTTAATAAAATAAGATTTGTTATGAAAAATGGTTTTGGATAATTCTCCTTCTCCACATCATCCCCTGCTCCTCATCCCTGGCAATTTCCACAATCTCTTCCTCCTCCTCCAAAATATCTGTGAACTCTTCCTCCCTCCTTGCAAAGGCAACAATGTGGAGAACAGCAGTTGCCACAATAATTCGTTGCACAGTGACTAATTTCACTCTGAGAGGGGTTTGGAGGCACGGAAATCCCCTCTTCCAGCTTCCAAACACCCTCTCAATTTTGCTTCTTGCTCGTTTGTGAGCTGCATTATACCCACCTTCTGCCGCAGTCCTTTCACGAAGAACTGGGGTCAGAAGGTAGCGGGTACATGCATACCCACAGGGTACAGTGCAAAAAGATCCAACAAAAAGATTTCGGACAGTCAAATCTGTAAAAACAGTTTACATTAAAAACTTATGTTTGTGGCTAGTTAAAATGGAGAACAAAAAGGAAATCAACCTGTACATATTTTTTGAAAAATAACAAGATATAGTACAAAATAATATTACATAAAACAAGAACTGTACTCACACTAGAAAGAATTTTACCATACTTTTTGGACTGTATTGTAAAGAAGTAGGCCGATAAGGTGAGTATCAAACAAGATTATTGATGTAGAAACATGATCTCAGAATCTCAGACCTTAAGCCACAAACATAAGTTTTTAATGTTAACTGTTTTTATACATTTGACTGTCCGAAATCTCTTGTAGGATCTTTTTGAACTTTTAAATTAAAAATAAATATTGTTAATACGTAAATTGTACAGTACTCACCTAAGTACAATCATTAACTGCAGATGCACAGGTAGTCCTGAACCGCGCCTGTCTTTCGCAAGGTTATCTTTTAATTCTCTTGCGAGATAGGTTACCGTTTCTTTGTACTCCTCCAAAGGATTACTGCGATCCCGCAGCATACGCGTGCGAGGATGCAGTAATCTTCGTCGGTTTACACGATGACGAATTTCCCGCAATCTTCGAAATTGTCCATCGCGAAAGCAAGGTGCAGGTACAGCAAACAAGGCAGACACAGACCGAATGGCTCGCTGACGCGCTGAGACATCGGCTTCAGACCTACCCCCGCCGAGGTTCCGTTTATTGGCGCCGTGGCTCGAGCCACTGCTCCAATATGGCGGCGAGACATCGTTTTGGCAAGCGAAACCGGGGGTTTAGGCCACGGCTCCAAGAAGCCGCGTCTCAGACATCGTTTTAGCAATCGACCCAGATAAACTGGCCGCAATACGGACATATTTCGATGATTTTGTACAAAAATGCCAAAAGCACTATTCAATGTCTATTTAGACAGTATAAGCCTAATAAACCTGCGAAATATGGAATAAATAATTTGCTCTTGTTGACTCCAGAACATATTACACTGGAAATTTAGAAATATATCCTGGAAAACAACCCGAGGGCCCTTACAAGTTCAGTTTCAGCCCTTCGGATATTTTGGAAAGAATGATTGCTCCATTTTCTGGATCTGAACGGAATTTGACCACTGACAATTGGTATATGAGTGTCCCTCTCGCGTCTTGTTTTATTACCAAACATAAATTATCACCGGTAGGAACAATTCGTAAAAACAATAATTCCTACAGAATTTGTGTCAGTATCAAATAAATCTGTTCATACAAGCACATTTGGATTTATAACGGGATAACACTCGTTTCCTACATGCCTAAAAAAGGAAAAGTAGTGTGGCGTCATATACAATGGGCCAATAGGTGGTACCATTAGGTCTGTGAATGGCTACAGGCGGAAGCTGAAGACAAAGGCGGAGGCTGGCGCAGACAGCGTGGCAGGGCCAAAAATACCTCTTGAATGGCTTGTGCGAGTCTTGTGGACGCGTACCAGCCTCCAGCCTCCGGAAGCTGGCCGGCGAGCCTACTCGTCGACTGTATGGGACGGACCCGGCAAAACACGAGAGGTGGGGGTTACAGGTCCCGGGTATAAAATGCGGCGCCGGACGCGCCCGCGTTCTCATAAGTTTTGTATCGGAGACGAGAGTACGGGGAGAGAAGTGTTTAGGTGGGTTCATCTAGGCACGCGGTCGGCGACCGGTTTTTTTTTCTTTTGGCGTCAAGCCAAGAGACGGGCACGGTCACGGGACTAGGTCCGACAGCGCGCACTACGCGTCGCTTTTCTGCGGTAATGCAGGGTTGCTGGGCTATAGGTCTAGGGAAGGTCGCGGTATGCGGCTAAGGGAGAGAAATGGTTGCCGAAAGTAGACAAACTATTATGTAAAATTGTAAATATTTTTCTTTTGTAAATACATTTAATATTTTATTTTGAAGTCGTCTGTGTGTAACCTACGTCACATTAGTGAGTGTTGTATCAACAATGCACAATGATGATAGGACAGATGAAAATGCAGGTGAAGAAAAAAAACCTGACATCAATACATTCTACAATAAGACTAAAGGAGGTGCAGACACTGTTGATCAAATGTGTTCATCGTAAGAGGTTTCAAGAAATTCAAGGTGGCCACTGTCAGTTTTCTTTGCGACAATGAACTTTGCAACTATCAATGCATATGTTGTATTTCAATCAATACAAAAACTTGGATACGTCGCAGGCAATTTATGAAGAACCTTAGGATTGAGAATTTTCGAAGTGTACGTGAAAAAAAGGCAAACAACTGTACAAAGACTATCTAGGGATCTTCAATAAAAATTAAAACCAAAAGTCATGCATCGGACTGTTCAACACCATCAAAGAAAGCAAAAAAATCGTAGAGAAGAAAAGACAGAAAGACCCAATATCAGTGCCAAACTTGTATTAAATTTATTTGTATGGATCACATGATTACATTTTGTTCTTATTGTGCAGAAAATTAGAATAGTTTGTTATAAATTGTTTTGTGATGACTGTGGCCTCGGGGAGGACGGCGCACCGGCTCACACGAGCCATTTAGTCCAAAACTGGCTGTCCAACTTGGGCACGTTTTGATCTAAGGCGTTCTGGCCCCCTAAGGAGAATAGCCCGGATTTGAATCCCCTTGACTATTGTGTTTGGAGCGTCGCTGAAAGGGTTACTACCAAGACGAGGCACCCTAATCTCGCATAGACGGTCGTAGGTCTCGACTAATGGAACGAGACGCAGAGAAGCCGTGAGGATGACCAGGCCACGCCCGCCCGACCCAGCCAGCCGCCGTCATCGCTTTCGCGGTCATTGGCTCGAGCCCGCCGACCCAGCTGACGATGTTAACGACTTAAGGGACGCTCCGCTGCCGACGTACCATCCCTTCTTACATAAGTAGCGAAACTGGCAGAGTCCACGCTAAAGGGTTCTTTCCTACGCTCCTCAAGCGTAACGATGACTTTATGTTGATCATGTTATCATACACGCGTTGCCGCGCTCTGGCACAGATGTAATTAGATGTAAGAACCAAACTGTTCTGTAACTTTCGAATTCCCTTTTCTTTGTTTCTTTTAACTTTAAACTTTCTTCTTATGAGCTCCTTAGGTAGGACTCTGTTCTTTAAATTTCTTTTGTGTAACTTCCCTGACACTCGACAGGAATAAATCCAGAGTCTATCAGTTTAAAATGTCTTTCAATCTTATGAAATAGTTACCGCCAACTCCCTTTCACCATCCAAAATTCAAAAGGAACTGGAACCTGACAAACGACTGAGTTATCACCGGGCCGGCGCCGTTCACACCGTGTCGTCCCGCACTTCCGATGAGAACATCGCGCGCTGACAATTACATTTATATATTTTGACCGTATGGTCAAAACACCAGCATTAGGCAAATCACAACATTTGAAAGTGGCGCGCAGACAATGAATCGACCGCGGGGTGAATCAAACCGGACCGGTGAACGAGTGCCCGGAACGAGGGATTCGTAGACATCATCGAACGGAAGCGAGTCGAGAGAGAATGGCGGACAGGTAACGAGTGGAGGAGACGACAGAGGAGCGATGTGAGGATGTTGTGGAAGAAATCGGGACTAATCGAGGTAATGTGTGGTCAAAGGAATGAGAAGTGTGACAAACTCAGTAAGGAAAGTGATTAAGGATTGTTATAAATGTGTTCGAAGAGATATAATCACGAAATTTAGTTATAGAAGTGCAACGTTGGATAGACACGTGGGCGATACTGCATTTGTGACAAGTCGGCGTAGCTGTGCGGGTGCGGAACCGAATTGTGGGGGGGGCCTGTAAGCCGAAACTGGAATTCCGACGTGTGGGAAGAAAAATTGGTGGCGGATACAAAGCCGGTGTGCTAGAACGGACCGTTAGCGACACGTGTGCAGACGCAGAGCGACGGCGGCGTCAAGGCCACCTCGCGGCAGCGACCACGGGGACAGCACGTGGCGTGGCTTCGCGAGGAAGGCAGCTAGTGGAAAGTTCAGATAAGTAACGATAGTTATAAATAAGAATGGATGGGGTCGGATATAGGGGACATGCCGGTTCAGGATGCTCATTGGAGTGATAAAGAAAAGTAACAGTGTCTGTGATGAGAGTGGAAGGCATGTAGTTTCAGAGATGGAAATATTATGAACGGGAATAATAAATGTAAACAATAGGAACAATCAGACATATAAACGTGTTTAATTAGTGTTCATTAATGATCTACGATCATCTTGGTAATGTTACTTGTGTTATTAATGTAAATTGTTATTCTCAATAAATCCTCGTCTTGAGTAATAATAGAATTATCGAATTCAGACATGCTGATTAAAGTATCCCCCTAAAAGAATTCCTGTACCCTAATGAACCAAAACTTTTACGATATGTGCATCCCGAGAGACCGACAAGGGTAAGTACGGTCACAATATATATATACATAGTTTTTTTGTTATTTCATTCGCATATTAATAAATTGTAACAGAAATGTTGCAGTAAAATCTGCAAAATGGTTGAAAAACACGGTCTTCACATTTAACAACTGTTAGGTAAAAATGTGTACAAACTTACACACTCTGTAACTCAAAAACCAATTAAAATTTTATTCTGAAATTTTGTGTAGTGCTTCATTTAGTCATTGTGAACAAATCCTGAGAATATGACATTTTTGCCATTAATACAAACAATTGGTAAATGAAAGGGTTAAATATAAGTGACTGCACGATACGTCTTATATGTCAATAGTACCTTATTTTGTATTGTAGACCTTTCACCAGCTAGAGGAGAAGAGCAGAATTTAAGGAAGGGATCACTGATCTTCGCCTCGTCTAATGTTCTGGTAAGTGCAAAAATATTCTTTAATTAAGATAAGAGACTGCACAATATGTCTTGTATGTCAATAATACCTACTCGTTTTGTATTACAGACCCTTCTCCTGCAAGCGTAGGGCGTGTGGAACATGTGGAAGGGTGCTTCCATGCAAATTTGGTGAATCTTCTAGTCACTTGTATTCAGGTAAAAAAAATTTGCGATTTCTCTTGGATCGGCTTGTTTTATAAATGATAGAAATGGAACATAGTATTGATTTTATAAATGTAGATGTATTAGTAATAGAACAAAAACAATTTTCTAGGACTATTCTTGAAACATTAGGGCGACAATTATTGAACTATATGAAAGAAAATCGTCGTAACTTCTGAACGGTTTGTGTTAGAATGTTCAAACTGCACGGTTGGCCGCAAGGCATGATGGGAATTAGTATGCGCATGCATCTTGGTCTAGTCGGCCATTTGCAAGTGAAAATGTCCCGGTACAGCGCGCCTGAGCCGTTTGTAAAACTTGTAATAAACTTGTAATTTCTGTCTTTAAAAATGGGACAAATCCTGGAATAAAGAGCTTGATTACTTGCTGAATTCGGAGGAAGTGATATCGGAGATATTACTAGAGACAACAGTGATGAGTCGTGGGGGGGGTGCCTGAGTCTCAAACGACGACACGAAGATACAGTTGCAGTAGCAGCAGCAGTAGTAGCAGCTGTAACAGTGATGAAAACAACAATTCCGTACACGTGTCAGTGAGAAACACAATCAATGTCTCTTGTGATGTATCATGGAGGGGGAAAAAGGATATCGGTGGAGTCCTCAAGAACTATCTGTTAACTCGAACATTAGCGCATACTGTGCGTAAACGTCCTGGGCCAGTTCCACGAATTGTTTCGTCTTAATTGGAAGCTTTCAATTTGTTCATTACTGACGAAATAAAAGAAATAATCCGGTGTACAAATCGTGAGGCAAAACGGATTGCTGATCGTGAAGGAAAAATGTTGACCGATACAATGGAAGAATTAGATGCATTTCTCAGTGTTGTGATTTGGCACTTCGCGCTGGCACTTCAAAATCATGGGATGTGTCAATAAGGGAATTATTTTTGAGTGAGAAAAGTGATCCGTTTTTCGCAGCAACAATGAATATCCATAGGTTCGAAGGCATTCGAAGATGCATGCGCTTCAATGACAAACGAACTCGCGACGCAAATAGAGAAACAGATAATTTCCTCACATGAGTTACATACGACATCTTTTTATAAATAATTGTAAAAGTGTTTACAATCTCAGTGCATATATAACGGTGGATGAACAATTAGTTAGCTTTAAAGTGTCCTTTCAGAACATACATACCGAATAACCTTGCTAAAAATGGCATAAAGATATTTTGATGTTGTGATGTGGAGAATGGCTTTGTTTAAATGGCAGTACATACCTGTGGAAGACAAAAAGACCAACCAATGGCGAAATATTTGGCAGTAAATACAGTGAAAGAACTGACACAACCCTTGAGAAACGGAGGATATAACATTACTGTGGATATTTCTTCACGTCCATACCACTTTCAGAGTTCCTATTACAAAAGAACTTCTATTGCTACGAACTTTACGCCAAAATAAAAAGGAATTTCAAATGAAAAGCAGTAACAGCCAAATATTTTCCAGTGTGCCTGCTCATACGAGTAATTTGATTTCGTTGTCTTACAAAGCAAAAAGAAAAACTATTATTTCCATGTTCAGTTCAATGCATAACAATCAACAATTTAGTGATCTTGAAAACAAGAAACCAGAAATGACCACATTGTATAATAAAACGAAGATAGGAGTGCATATGGTGGATCAGATGGTTGATGACTACACATTGACGTCAAACGCGCCGATGGCCAATGCAGCTCTTGTATAATACGATAGATATTCCAGCACTAAATGGTTACATTGTTTACACCAAGACGCACAAAAACTACAATGACAATGTTAGTGGGCGGCGATGGATGTTCCTAAAAGAACTAGCCGAACAACTTGCAAATGGAAACATGAAATCAAGGATTAACAAGGACAAGATGTACCTTTTACACTGTGCGGAAAGTTATGCCTAGGAGTAAGCTTTTGCCCGAGTTGAGGGAAAAAAATATTGGCGATGGGGGTCCACCTACCCACTGGCAAATTTTTTAAGAGCTCGAATGCAAGTTGGATGCATCGGCGACTCTTGCATAAGTCAAAACAAAAATATAGTATTGATGTGAACTTCGATGGGATTTCATATGGAATGTAAAATATTTAAAAATTAACTCATTTTTATCCCATTCGTGGACATAGTCACATACCAGCTGACAGTATTTGGTAGAGTCGAAAAAGTCTTCCGAAAGGAGGCTATTTTGTTTCCGGATGAATACTTGGGCATTTTTAAGATCACACAGAACAGTGAAAGAGTTGGGAAAAGGATGGAACATCTATGACTACAAGATCTCTGCAAAAAAGATTTGTAACATCAAAATTTGTTTAAAATGTGCTACTATTAATTATTTTTGTACAAATTAATAATAAACAAACTGACCGACTATTCCTGCCTTTTAATTCAGTGGATTCATCAGTGTTTTCTAGTTATAAGGATGTGGTGTGTATTGTTCCTGTCAAAACTTTAACGGCTGAACCACTTAAAGAAATGATAATGGCTGTGTTAAAAGAAATAGAAACTATTGGTTTCCAAGTTATTTAATTTCAGACAACCATGGTGTAAACAGAATGTGTTTTGAACTGTCATCACTTTGTATTTTAGAAGCTTTTATTCCTCATCCACTAGATAATATAAGACCGCTGTTTTTAATTTTTGGTAGTGTTCATATTATGAAATGTATTAGGAATAACTGGATTAACAAGAAAGATGGGCAAATTTTGTTTCAAGATTTTGAAAATCTTTTGAAAATAGTAAAGTTCGCAAGGGAAATTTTAAACATTTTGAAATTTTATATGATTTAGAAAAACAGTCTCTTGTGAAATAAGGACATGTACTAACAGAGAAAGCTGTTTATCCATAAAAAATTCAGCGTCAAAATATGAAACTTGCATTAAAGATATTCAATGAAAAAAAAACAAACATTGGAGCATGAAGGTAGAAGATTCAATGACCAGTATCGAGAAGCAGTGAAATCAGAGAACGCTCTCCAAATTGATTTCCTGAAGAAAATGTCTTTATGGTTAAAGAATTGGAGACAAACTGTTCCCATTGGGAAAAGTTTATCTGCTCAGACGTTCGAGTCTATTATTTGTACTTGCGATGCCTTTGTGAAACTGCTGAACTATTTACTTGAAAAATATAAGCCTGGTTACATTTTCCTGGGAAAGTTCCAAACTGATGCGCTTGAAGCTCGTTTTGGTGCCTATCGCCAGATATCAGGAGGCAATCATTACAGTAGTTTTGTTCAGCTTTTAGAAAGTGAGAGAAAGCTCAGATTTAGAAATAATCTGCTGTTAAGTTGCAAATCAAGAAACATTCCTCTTAGAAGTTTGCAACAAATAGAAGTTAGTGATCATGCAGGGCACATTGACATATCTGGTTCCAGTATGTGATTAAAGAAAACTTCAATTTGAAAACATGTGTTCCGGAAGCTATTCTTCCAATTTTGACCTATATTGGAGGTTATGTGACAAAAAAGCAACTGCAAAAGCACAAGTGTGTAATTTGTTTATCCTGGTTGCAACTTGAGAAACAAGTGCATGTAGACACATAACTTCATAAACACAACAGAATATAAGTACATGTATGAGTTAATTAATGAATTGGACCGAGGACTATTAATTCTTCCAACTGAAGTTGTTTTGTGCATGGGAATTTCTCGGAAAATAATGAGCAAGATAATTGAAACAAACAAGGTCAGACCAACATCGTAAAGTTGTTGGAGCGTCGGTCAACGACGCTATCACCCGCGGCCTTGACGCCAAATTCAGCTTCGGGCCGAAGGCTCTTTAAGCAATCTCACGCCAGGTGGAGACTATACCCACACAGAAGGCAAGTATGTCCACGTATCCATGAGAGCGATTGGATTTATCATAAGTATGTTCTATTTCCGCATATCTCATCGTCTCCCAGAGACAGGATACAACCTAGAGGACATCTACTCTTGTTATCGAGTAGCGTTGGCGAATGTATACGCAAGGCTAGTGACGATGGCACGATACCACACCTGCTTGCCATCCTTCACAATGGACAACTATCAAATGAAGACCTCAGATCGACTACTATCACTAGTGAAGTCGCACCAATACGCAATGAACGCACTGGTCAAGCGGATAATTGCTGCACTTGGCGTAATTGAAGCGTTCAGTGATAAGTTCTTACCTTCCCTAGGGAAGGATGTGTACAATTCTGAGAACGAATTCGTACCGAACGTAGTCAATGTCCATTTTGGTAATCTGATGAAAGTCATAAAAGCCTTCAGCTCCCCAACCACAAGAGCAGATTATAGGCTCTGTTTTTACAGAGATAACTGTATACCTACAGCTCAGTGGAAATTTGAAGATGAAAGTCCTGTCCTCGCTAATGGTCATGAGATTATTGGCGTAGCAAACGCCAGTTTTGCGGGAACTTCCAGACAACTATGATTTAACAATCTCCAAACGGATTTTGAACACCTTCTGAGAACCATGGATTGGGTTGGAAAGAAATTTCCTCAGATGTGCGACTCAACACCCATTGCTTTTGAGACATCCGGCACGTCAAGAGGATTACTCGTCTCAAACTTTGTATTCCGGCCTACGGATAAGAGACAGAGGGGGGGGTGAGACCTTAACAGACTATTAATAAGGCACCTCTTGAAGGAGATCCTCGAAGATTTCACGGCCATGCGATTCCTGGAGAATGCCGAATGGATCCACATGTGCCTGTTCGAAGAGCTTCCGAATATTGAAAACCTTGTACATCCACGTTATGAAAACAGGCTGCCATGGGCGTCGGGCCACCGGCTCACAATGAGTTATAGGGACGCCCTTGGCATGTTATTCAGCATTTGATAATGCTAACATTGGCATGTCCACTATATTTTCTAACGAGGACTACGGTTTAAAGACACCTCTCGCGTCATCGGCAGTAATAGCGACTTAGTGGGCAACACCCATGCCGAAAAACAAAAGTTATCTGGTGGCTCAGAGCGAAGTCGCATACCTTTCACCAAGGAGGTCCGGGTTCGATTGCCGTCCATCTCATGTGAAATTTGTTCCAACAAAACCAGGTTCCCTACTTCATACTGCTTTGACTGCTTCTCTTACATAAATTATCAACCATTCAGTTAAATAAAATTGGCTTGTCAATGTCTAAGATGTGTGACTGTAATGTTACATTTAATGCTGTTTCGTGTGATGTGTTTTCAACATGTTGCCGTATTAAAAAATTATGTGAAATATAAAAATGAAAATGTAATTCACTCCAAAAATGCAAATAAGAAAATAAAAAAGTTTAACTAAAATAGTTTCATTTATTGCATACCAAACTCTGCCCCATTACCTTCATTAGCCTTCATGCTTATAAGTTAACAAAATTACAAAAAGAAATATTTCATTTCAATATCTGTAGAGAATATATTGGTACCTATGTTCTAAGCTTTTTCAATTAAGATAATTCTGAACTGGTAAGCATTTTAGATATCATTAATAAAAATAATACAGGGCAATATAATTAACTAATGATTCACTGAAAAAAATTCTAAGATATTGAAAGATATCCATTTTTATTTCCTCAAAATCAATAATGATTGTCCATTTTGTAGATGTCTTAGTCAATTATACATTGCCGAAAAATGCGCAGTTCGTAAGCCAAATTTTCTCCACTTGCCTCCCAAAACAAACCACGTTTGGCGAGACCGCCGGAGCCTGGCGGACCGTCGACTAGCGTGATCACGTGACTCACAACTATGACGTACGCTTCGGGGCCTGAGTAAAGCAGGCCTTTGAGTATGCCCACAAGAGAGACTCCGGCCGGATACTCCGTGTGTTGCTATGCTGTGTTGACTGATTTTTCAGCAATGTCGTTATTTTTAATTACGGAAATTCGAACTTGGTAAGTACAATTTATTTACAGTAGTTTCTGATTAAGTTCACTTAACGTTTTAGATCTAAAATTAAGGCAAATATAAGCAAAAGATATATTGGTGCTTCAATTTGTAAAAACGTGTTACGAGGCTTCTTGGTTATTGCACATATTGATCATACAGTGTTAAGGACTTACGGGATTACACAGTAAATAGATGTTAAAAATTCGGAACTATTCAAACCGTCATTGTTTCATTTATAGCTCATTTAGATAATGCCTTTCAAGTGTTGTGTGCCCAAGTGTAAAGGCAACTATTGAAACGGCCCTGCTGTTAGTGTGTTCGGCTTTCCCAAAGAGAAAGGGCCAAGGAGTGCGTGGATCAAAGCTATTTGTAGAGAGAAAACTTTCATACCCAACAATAACTCAAGGTAGGTATTTAAAACATATTTTAAACTTGCAACCGTTTTATTCAGGTGCCTGACAAATGCTAATTAATTGTTGACTTTTAAATTTCTGCAGGTCTGTGAGCTTCGCTTTCATGAAGCGGACATAGAGAGAGAGAGGTGAAAATGTTTAATGAGGAAAGTGGAGAGCTTTTAACAGCTCCACTAACTCATCCTAGACTTCGTAGTGGTATGTTAATTTTAGAATTTTAAGAAATTTATTGGTACTAAATTGCCATATACTGTTAGTTTTATAATTGTTTTGAAATTTTGTTCAGGTGCAGTTCCATCAAAAATCATGGGATAGTCCAGCATATTTGTCAAGGCCTGAGACACCAGTTCGTGAAAGTCCAGCAAACAAGAAAAGAAGAATAGAGATGGAAAATCTTAAAAGACCAATAACTGCTAAGTTTGGAGACATATGCGGAGTACGATTCATCTCATGTTTTTACGAGTTTAGATGAACTGAAGACATTGCCCTTAGAATTAATTCAGAATGGACAGTGCTAATTAGGAGCTCGTCAATATGTTTTATACTCATAAAAGAAGAACCACAGCCACAGATAATATGCTCTGTGAAGGTGGATGAAAAATTGTTTTTGTCCATTACAGAAGTGTGTTATTTACACAAGTAAACAATAATTTGTTACCAGCTAAAGTGGATAACGTTAATGATTTACAAGGTATTTTAAATAAATGGCACTCAAGTTTTGGTGATGAATTGGGCATTACTAGTAATGCCAATGATTTGACTGCCTTGGCATTAGACATATTTCACTCGTTGAAAGGAATTTTGCCAGAAAAAAGGGAGGCATTGTCAGTTTTAACAGTGCAAGTGGGTCTCCTGAATGTCCACCGAAAGTGCGCTAGATATTCCGCAGAGTTTTTCGTTTTCTGTAGTTTGATAAATTTATTTCACCGCACGCATATAATGTTATAAGATCGTCGAATTTCATTGTTTTGCCCAGTGAATCAACTGTAAAGTCTCTCAATACTAATATTTCGGCCAGCCCACTGTTTGAACAAGATTCCTCCATGCTACTTCAGTATTTACGGCGCAAATTTTCATTGTTATTGGCCAATGACAAAACAGTAATTTTACTGATAGATGAAATCTATGTGAAATAGGGAATGGATTATAAAGGAGGTAACATAGTGGGTGATACCATTAACAGTAGAAATAACTCTACAAAAGCATGTGTATTTATGGTTTGCATTCGTCTTACGAAGACGTTGCACATATTATACCTGTGCACAAACTGACCGGTGAATAATTACACAATTACATTTATCAAATAGTAATTGGTTTGGAGGATATAGGATTTGAAGTTTTTGGAGTGATATCGGAGAACAATTCCGTCAATGGAAAATCTATATCCTAATTTGCAGACCCACCTGACTTAAAATATGCATATGTGCATCCCAAAAACAGTGATAGGCCCTTGTTTTTTCTTTTTGATTCGGTGCACTTACTGAAATGCATTCGAAATAATTGGCTGAATGACAGTGATCAGGAAATATTGTTTCCTGATTTTGAAGGTGAAACCACCGAAATCAAGCACACAGCCTCTTTTGCATGTTTAAAGCAAATGTATGCTGCAGAGAAGCACTCATTAATTACGTATGGGTATGGTCTTACTTTAAATGCTCTCTATCCTTCATCATAAGAGAGACATGGTGTTAAATTAGGGCTGTCAATTTTTGACAGTAAGATTTCCATTGCTCTAAGGGAAATGGGTCCCCAAAAGCAACTGACAAATTGGGCTGACACGGCCACATTTTTAGAAGTGATTTGCAAATGGTGGGATGTCGTTAATGTTAAAAGTCCCCTTAAAGGATTAAAGAAAAGAAATTTATTTCAGCAACCCATCACTTCAGTTGACGGGCATCAAATGAACTTTCTCATTCAATTTGCTAAGTGGCTGGAAACCTGGCATGCAACAAAGTACGGGGCAATTAACAAACCAGACTTACACGGCTCTTTTGCACACAACCAAAGGATTAGGTGAAGTAACCAAGTATTTACTTTCACAGAAGAATTTTAACTAAGTATTGCTTGGAAAATTCCAAACAGAAAAATTGGAGGAGAGATTTGGCAAGTATCTTCAGCTTTCACGTGGAAATTATCATGCGTCAGTGAAACAAATATTGGAGACCGAGAAGAAACTAAGGCTACAAAGTATTTTGCCACTGGTACTAAAAAATTAAACTGGGTAAATAAATGTAGGACTAAAAAGTTTAGAATTGGGTTCATTTGTCATACCAGATTCTAAAGCTGACATCTCTCTTCCTTCATTTGTCGAATCCCCAGATGTTGACGAGGAAGATACTGAGGAATTGGATGAGGCTACGTGGCCAATTCTTACTTATATTGCTGGATACTGCTCCCAAGGTACAATAAAAAAATGAATAGTTTGGAATATTGTAAAGTCATTTTACAAAAAGATTAAATTGGCTCTCACGACAGACTTGTATTGGCAAATGTCAGAGGTGGGTTAATGTATCCATCTAAAGATGCAGTAAATTGTGTGGCATATTCTTATGTTATTGTGCAGAAATTACTTTTATATTTTGAGAATGATTTCTTAATGACTGCAAATCAGAAAAACGTTTGGGTACTTTGCCTTGAAAAAAAACATTCCTACAGTTTTTAGTAGTCATGATTGTAGAAACCACAAAACAAAATATTATTAAATGTATTCTAGGAATTCTGTTAACATTATTCTAAATAACAATGTTAGGCAAAAGAATGAGGTTTTTACAAGGCCCAACATGCCCCCCAAAAATGACAAAAGCAATAAATTGATCTGATGCTTATGTATTTTGAATTACTAATTGCCAATAGGAACACAAACTAAAAAGGAAATTATGCAGCTTCTGGCCATGTGAGAGTTGTTTATGGTTTTTTAGCTACCCAGAACTCAGCAAAAATACGAAAACCATGAAACAGTTTCGTCGGATAGAAAAGTGCAAATACATCATTTTTTTAGTTCCCATATTCTCCAATGCACACACCGTCTGAATTCTCGTAATCACTGCTCCAGTACTCACGACAGCTGATGCCTTATCATGACAGCAAATCTGTGAGGAAGAGGCTGTCTGCCATTAAAATATTTGCTACCCCTCTATAAAGATTATTATTGATAATATGATAACGCCTAAAGGTAAGGTACCAAAACATTTTCAATGCATCAAAATGAAATCCCTGTTTTCAGGGCTTCTGAGTTATACTGAAAGATCAATTGATGATTACGAATTGAATTGTTTTAGCTGTAGTGTTGTGGATTTATTACAAAAATATTGTTCTAATAAACCTCAACTGCCATTTTTAATAGAACAAATTCAATTGTTAATACAGAAAGAAAATAATTGCAGATATCTAAATAGTACTTTGCTGTTTGCAGCTACTTTATTTATTCATTCACCATCTGCTTACCTTGCCACTCATAAAAGTTCTTGCCTTGTTTTACCACATCCTCGCTGCTTGCAAAGATTAATAGCATAGTATAGTTTGGATAGTTCAACAATTGATGGTAGCATCCATTATTTAAAAACTAAGCAGAGACTTTTAAAAACTCATTAATACATCGTAAATACTCTGCTAGTAATTGAATAGTTGAATTTTACATTGAACCCCAATTAACATTTAAGGGTGATACCATTTTTGGCTTTAGTGATTCTGGCAGCAGTAATGTTTGGAGTAAGTTTGGAGGTTCTCCCCCCAACACCAATGAGACCTCCACTGTCCCATGAAGTGGTGCAAGTACTGGTGACTGTGATGCAATCGCACGTATAAAATATTCCTTGTGATTAGTGTAACATTTTTTCAAATTTTCTTTGTATCTTGCAGTTTTGTAATATTGATATTCATTGTTTGCAGGTGGGGGAATCTTCAGCTCAAATGCAATGGAAATCTCAAGTGCCTTCGATTCTGGTAAAAGAATTTATCTCACTATTTATAATTACTGTCTATAATTATAAAGTAGTGCATGTATAAAATCCTTCATTGTCCAATCTACTTCTGTGTATTGCGACGAGCTATAAGCTCGCGCAGCAACCCAACACCCGGCTCCCCTCGCGTCACGCCAAATTAGAAACCCTTCAATTCGTCACAGCCCCGCGCGAAAGACGCGCGCGCCAGAAACTTCGCCCCCTTCCTAACCCCGTCTTCAAATAACAAAAGCAGACAGTGACGGACTGCCTCCAGAGACTCCCGAGCAAGCCGCCCAGGCTGGACAGTCCAGCATTGTCAACATAGGATCCGGAACTAGTCTATTAAAAGGCCCTCCCTGCGTTGTGTAGGAAAATTCCCAAAACACATTAGGCACCACAAAGGCGGCCGGGTGGTCTTGCATTGTCTGTCTCTGGGGCGCTGGCGAAATCTCAAACAAGAAAGAGAGCCAATGGGAAGCCCAGAAAATGGCATCACCCTAAGAAGTGCCCTATTAGCTTCCGACTTGAGTAGAATCTTCCAGAACACAAAATTTCGGTCAATAACATTAGAAATTGACATCACGTGAAAGGGCAAGGCAGCCCTGTAAGGAAAGAGTAGGGATACGTGACAGAGGCTGGCGAGAGAAGAGACTTCGGCAAATAGAATCAAAACTTGAGAGAGCAAAACCATTTCGAGAAAGCATCTTTAAAATTTTAACTTATAAATAAATTCACGTCGACGACGACGACAGCTAAAGTTGATCGACCGACTCAGCACTGGCCGTCCGAACACAATTCTGTGGAATTTATTCCATTCGGCGGACCAGCATTTAATTAATCAGCCGAGCTATCATGGCTGCATTAATACAGGGAAAATGGCGTTTGACGGCTTTCACCCGCTATTCAACGTACGTGGTTCATCTTTACAACTTCCTGTCGGCGAGAGGCGAATTCCCGGGAGCGTGAGCTGCGATCCTGTAACGGCCGATGTATGCCACGCCTGGGACGGCGGCAACTGTTCGTCAACCTACCGGTGACAGCACCCGTCGGAACAGGTGTGCAATTCGTCGACATGAGGTATGCATTTACCACTTGCATATGTCATCAATAATTGCCATGTTAGAAAACAGTTTAAAGAAACAGTTGGAAATTTGAGCAAGTGTCGAGTTATAGTAAATTTTAAAGAATTAGTTGTTTAAGAAACCAGAAGAAAATCATATGTTAATCTAAAGCAATAATAAACGTGTTTTCGCCCTTCAAGCGAACGACACACTGAAGGAAATTCAAAAAAGCTTGTTTCTGCCACACCCTATGCACGCCCTCATTGAAACAGAGTGCTCACCCCTGAGGTGCTCATAAGCTGGTGCCGGATGTCAGGTAAGTGTTCGTTTGGCGCCCATTCACTTACAAATTTAACGGGCACACCTGTCATCTGAATGCCGACACACTTCGGTGTGGACGGTGCCTTCCCCCCCCCCTTTGTGTTTGAGCGTCGGTTCATCACTAGTATAAACACATGTAACGTTTCAACGTTAAACAGATTTTATGCCACTTGGTTCGGCAGTGCCAGGACCAAGTACCCAGGAGTTTTACCTTAACTCTCGCTTGGGAAGCAGAAGGCAGTAACAGAACTTACTGTCAGACTGAAAAGCAACCTGCTCGCTCCGTCTTGTAATTTTTAATCCACATACTTAATACGTGTTTTGTAAGTTCTCTTTTTATTCTGAAATATTTCTTTCAAGTGCTACAGTAAGAGAGACGCAGAGGGAGGTGCCAGATGAAGCCGGCAATCAAGGTGTAGGGATTACACCTGTGAAAGGTCACCTCCTGACAATGACTGTGAAGCTGAAGCGTGATATCAGAAAGCTGAAGGAGGCAAACAATCATTTGGAGGAATGTAGGTGAGATGCTTCAAGGTGTTGTATACCCTTCTTTGCGAACCATTATCTTTGGAGATTTGCGTAATTTCCAAAGACCTGGTTTGTCGAAGCGGTGGACACAACAGGAGAAAATTCTGGCTTTGTCTATCTTTAAGCGTAGTCCGAAGGCATAGTCAGTTGCTTTGTAGCTGCCTCACACTGCCTTCTGTGCGAACATTGTTGCGTGTCCTTGAGAATGTTCCAATGGAAACTGGTATTAAGGAAAATGTTCTTGAAATGATGAGTGTTGCCAGCACTATGACTGATCAAGACACGCATTGTACCTTGTACAAGATTTGTGTTAGTTGATGTACTCCATCTCTTTAAATGTTTGCGCAACAGATTTATGAATGCAGTAAATATTCAATGAGACGGGAAGATTGCTCGATGGTCGACTCTAGTTAGTCTACATCACCTCGGCCAAGACCTCTTCAAAGTACAAAACTTAACCAGAAATCGTGTGTAACCCATTGGGAAATTATCGATGAAGGTGAAGTATCCAGCCCAAGCTTTGAGCCAGGAAGTGCGCTGATCGTATGCGAACTGTTTCGCTATCGAGCTGCATGGGGGGAGGGGGCAGAGGAGGAAAGTATTTTGGAAGATGGTCTGCAAACAGCCGAAGTCATTCTGGACTTTGATAGACTGTTTGATTATTCAAATGGCTCTAACAAGGATCACTACAGGAAAGATCAAGGACAATATAAATCCATAAATGTGGTGCGAGATGGGTCTGGGCGCCTAGCTGTGTGGAGAGAATTGCGTGAGAAAATCAGGAAAATGAAGTTTTGGCTCTGGGCTAAGCGCAAAGTGGGTAAGGGGATGGTGCCAGATAAAAGTCAGGTTGCGCGGCCACGCACGCCACCAACCCAAGGACAATATGAGCGAACTCTTCTTGCTGTGTTGTATGGTAAGGTACTATGTTTCCATTGCAATTCTATTGTATTTGATGAATAATATTGTATTATATACATAAAGTCCATAAACTGCAAACACATTTTCATTTTGACGTATGTACGTTTCTCCAATATTTGTATTTTGAGGTATGTACGTTTCTCCGATAATAGTTTAACACGAGAATCAACTGACAGACTTGTGAAGTTAAAACCAGTTTTAGACGTTTTAAAAAATTGTTGTAAGATACCTCAGGAAAATGAGCAGTCAATATATGAAATGAAGGTGCCATTTAAAGAGACACGACCAGGTAATCTACAATAAATCCAAATCACAAATAGGAGTTCAAATTTTTCGTTAGGGCTGATGTTTCTGTCATAGTGTATGATTTTGTACACATATACTGGGAAATGGATGACAACATTTCTCAAATGAAAAATTTATTGGGCATTGGAGATCAAGTGGTTGTACTTTTGGGCAAAACCATTCCAACCAACTGAAATGCTCGGGACTATTTTGATAACTTTTTGGTGTTCCTTTGAGTTGATGCTTATCTCCAGAAAATGAATATTCATTTCCTCAGGTCACTGTGGAAGAATCGAGTAGAAGATTTCCCACATGAAGAAGAAAAGGACCTACAGAAAAGAGAACGAGGGAGTTATGATTTCAGACTTGTTGAAAACTCGGGATTGATAGCAGTTAGATGGGCTAACAAAATAGTGACTCTTTGTCAGTTCATTTTGCGGAGTCGAACCTATGAGTTCTACTGAAAAGATGGAACAGTACTGATAAAAGAAGACATCAGTTCCATGTCCAAATAGTGACTCAATACACAAAGCACACAGGAAGAGTTGACAAAGCAGCAATGTTAATACAGTTGTATTGAGTTCCGCTCACATATAAAAGGTGGTACCAGAAAAGTTGTGATTATATCTTAGATTTCTGTGGTGTCAATACATAGCTGATGTATAGAAGGAATGTGGAAACCAAAAAAACCATTTTAAAGGTTTTCAGGCAGATGTATCAAAAGGACTCACGTACGCAAACAAGAAGAGAGAGGGCAGGCCATCCCATGAAAACATGCCACCCAAGAAGTAAAAACGTCAGTCCTTTGCCAACAGATGATGCACGATTTGACCTGTTAGGCCAGAATAAGGACAAATGAGTAGAAGCCGTTTTTGCAAGGGAGTGTTTTCCACTGTAAGGTGTTCTAAAGACAATGTAACACTGTTTTGTTCACACAAGGAACTAAAGTCTCCATGCAAAATAATTTTAATGACTGTATAATAGTATTACACTAACATTGTTACCTGTTGGCAAGTGTTACTTATGGGCAGCAAAGCAAAGTAGTAGTAGCTTCTTAGTAGCAATGTTGCCCGAGACCAACGTTCTGTATTTTCCAAAATTTAGAAGATTTTGAAAAAATTATGTTTTTATTGTAAAAGTAATTCCTTTGAACAATAATAATAATAATAATAATAATAATATGCAAGACAACCAGAATGACAGAGACACTGAACTTCTGATGCTACTTAACATGAAATTTGAGACACAGAAAATGTTAAAGAAATCGTGGAGAGACAAACCACTACACGGACAATATCTAAAAAGAATGGACAAGGTGCAGATCAATAAAGATCAATCATTTATGTGGCTTAAAAGGGGAAGAATGAAGCCAGAATCGGAAGCACTTGTAATAGCTGCCCAAGATCTGGCCTTGAGAACACGACATTATGATAAAGCGGTTCTCAAAATTTCCCAAGATGATAAATGCCGCATTTGTCAGGAACACGTAGAAACCATCGATCATATTGTCTCAGCTTGTCCACTCCTAGCAAAGACCGAATACTTGAAAAGACACGACAGGGTGTGTAGCTACCTCCACTGGCAGATCTGTACCGCCCTCGAAGTTCCGAACACATGCCCCAAGTGGTACGAACACTCACCGAAACCGGTGACGTCTGTTGGATTGTGTACGATATTGTACGACCAACAAATTCAAACTGATCGCACGATAGCAGCAAACAAACCGGATATAGTCATCCGGGATTTGGAGAACAAATCGTGTTTACTTGTGGATGTTGCTGTACCTTGCGATCAAAACGTCGTTACCAAGGAGGCAGAGAAACGTCTTAAATACAAGAGTTTGGAAATCGAGATCAGCCGAACGTGGGGCGTAAAAGCACAGTCGTACCGATAGTTATCGGAGCTCTGGGATTTGTTCCGCAAAATTTGTGTAAGAACTTGTCTAAACTCCCAGGTAATCCAAAAGACTGGGAAGTGCAAGAAATAACTTTATTTGGAACAGCCCACATTTTGCGCAAAGTATTGTAGAGGCACCGACAGTCCCTAGATCTGCTCTTTAGGTAGCTGGTTGCAACCTGGAGTAGATTTTATATTCAGCCGACACATAACATCTTAAGTCGTGATTTAGAGGAATAATAATAATAATAATAATAATAATAATAATAATAATAATAATAAGTAAAAAAATTCTGAACTATTTTTCTAGGTTTGCCAAATAAAAGGTTATGGTTGTTTTTGGCATCTCATTCCAAAACTTTAGTGATATAACACGTTGAAAACAAAGTTAGTTTTTGCGCGATCCACAAGTTTATTAGGTTGGCATGTGGCAGGTGGCACCCTTACGGCCTGTAGCATAAGCATTTGTTTTGCTGCGGTGGTGGGTAGATATAACTGTTCAGTCTTATTCAAAGAGCTATACGTGTAACATTGTGTTTGTACCTCGTGGTGTGGAATATATTGTGTTGTCAATTCAGTGTCGCTTTTTATTCGGACATCGAATCCCTAACTTCCTGCTTATTCCAACACAAGTTAACAAGCGTTCTGTTATTACTATATATATTTTGAATTTATTGAAAATGTATTATTTCGTGATTTAAACTTCATTTGATGTATGTAATTAATATGTTCTTTTTGATAAAAACAAGTGCATTTAATTCTGTAAGTTCACTTATTCCAATTCTTTTATGAGCCTCTGAATGTCTTGCCAAAAACCAGAACCATTCCAGCGTTTATGATTTCAATGGCTTTTTGTCACACTGAGAGAAGTTGTAGGTATGGTGTCTGTAGAGAATATGCCAGAACATTTGCTCTACTTGACTTATCAAGAACTGACTATTCTGGAAACATGGGTTTCATGTATTTTCTGACAATAACTGTCCCAATCAACAATTGCATATTTAAATTCATTATCAGGCAATTTTGAAACACCATACAGTAAAATCATGTACGATTTTGAGCATCTGAATAAATCGATTAAAATGCAGAAGGCATAACTCTTAAGAGTATGTTTTGAAAATCCAAATAAACAAATAATAAAATAGGGGCAACATTTATGCAAGAATGAAAGAAACAAATTAGTAAAAGTAGCTCCAAAACTTTATCACAAAACATTTTACCCAAGCAACATTGAATGACAGAAAGTGATGGCAAGTAATGTTTTTCTCTACCCTACGAATGCTGCTTTAACACTGAAAAAAAATACTGATACTGCATTATTTGTGGAAATGATTTACAAATGATGGAAAAACAAATATGAAGTATCCAATGAAAAAAATTAGAAAGGAACTCTTGAACTTCCATTCTATTGTGTTAATGATGAAAGATTCGGCTCCTTGAAAATATCTTAATTTGGTTTTCAGTCTGGAAATATCTCGATAAAAAATCTCTCAAGGGAAAGGTTTTCTTTCTCAAGATACAATGTGTTATATTTATCCACTAGAACTATTGCAGATTTTGTAGTAATGTAGATAATCTTGAGCATCATTTCTCTTATCGAGAAATAATTTGTGGAAATTACATTTTTGTTGAACAAGTATTTCACTCTTGAGAAGAAAATCACAGTAAATAAACATCATGATATTAATTCTGCTCGGTAAGGCAAGATCACTTTTAAATTGCAATCTTTAAAGATGAGTGCTTATGAAAATATGGAAGAGTCTGCAGAGGTGGATCAAGAATTTGTTCAATTTGGTGACAGCTTATCAACATCCAGAACAGACACAAGTGGAGTACCTCAAGGATCAGTTCTGGGACCACTACAGTTTATCTTATATACGAGAGACCTTGGAAATGAGATTGTATCAAAAAGAACTGTTATGCAGATGACACGAAATTGTTAGCAAACCCATTCACTGATTATCAAACATTACAGAAGGACTTGATCACAATGGAAAACTGGTCAAACGCATGGCTTCTTCTGCTGAATTCTAAAAAATGCAACATCCTCCATACTGGTAAGAAAAATCATAGACTACCCTACACTATCGCAGATCACACCTTGGACATCACAGTACTACAAAACAATCTGGGCATACTAATTTCTCATGATCTGAAGTGGGAATGTCAAGTTGCAGCAGTGGCCAGGCAAGCAAACAGTGCTCTATATATGATGAGAAAGGCATTCTCCAAATTACACAGCCCCACAGTTGGGAAAATTTATACGACATTTGTTCGACCCATATTGGAGTATGCTAATGTAGTTTGGTCCCCATATTATGAAAAAGACAAACAATGTCTGGAAACAATACAAAAACAAGTAACTAAGATACCAAGACAAAATCGACTAGATTCCAATTACCAGAAAAGATGTCAATGTCCTTATTGTCACATGAACAGAGAAGAACTAGAACCGATCTTGTAGAAACAAAATTTTGAATGGACTATACAAAATCTCACAACAAGAATCCCTTTTTACAAGATCTACTTATAATAGACTACAGGGACACAAGATGTAATTGAGGAAAGAGAAAACAAAGACTGGACAAAGAGCACATTTTATCACCAATATGCGTCCATGGGTGGAATAAACTACCAGTGGAATGCATCGAAAAGGAATCTCTGAGTGCATTTAAAAATAGCTTGGTCAAAATTGGGTTATAAATAGTATATAGATAGTATATAAATAGTGATAAATGATATTCTGATGTGATATAAGAAATATTTGTGATAAACTATTAAGTTAAATTTGATAAGATATGTAAATGAGCCATTGATTATGATTATGATACAGTATTGTACAAAATAGAAACATTGTATTATGCAACATGATTAAATATATGTATAACAGCTTGTTGCTGCTACATTATTCAATAAATAAATAAATCTGTTTATGACATATAAGTAAATTGTGATGAAGTGGAAATGTCAGCTCTGAAATATATTAGTGAGTATGTTTGCCATAAAATAAGTCAATATTTTAAGTGTGAAGAATGTTCTCTTTATATCTGCTGGCTTATGAATATACGAGAACTACATGGAGGTGGTTTGTCACTTCCTTCGGAGGTCACAATTTGGTGGGTGTCTTTAAAATTTTACAAGTTCTAACGTTCTTAAAAGAGTTGATTTCTTCTTCTTAAAGAATAAAAGAAGAAACCTTCTTAAAAGAGTAAATTTCATGGGACTTCTTATTAAAACTATTAGCAAGAGGTGAAATTTGAAGTGGAAATACTTCTGAAATTTTACATTAGTGGTTTGTTTATCGATATTTCAAAATATGGATGTATTATAAAATGAGTGAGTATTGTGAGAAAGCAGATGAGTAATGTTCACCATTTTACAATTACATCATTGTAATCTAGAGTACTGTAAATTTTGCTTAATTAGATTATTTTTACAAATGGGATTTATTATCTTGCTTTTCTGATAAACAGTCAATAAATTCTTGTCTCATATTATGGTGTCCACACAACCTTTGCTTACAACTGAAGTACTTTCCCAGGAATTCCCTTGTAAATCCATGAGTTTCCTTGCAATTCACTCATAAATATTCTAATACAGGATCAGTTAATATATTGCAATTACAAAAAAAAGATCACAAGACGGATTTTAGAAATCAGAATGTAATATTAAAAAATTGTATGTAAGTTAGTAAAATATGGAGTGGATTTTTGAAGAGGGGATCTTAAAAAAACTGCATAGACTGCGCGTGTCCCCAATGTCAACTATTTTTTGACGTAAAAATAAACTGACTGAGAAAGAAAACTTGATTTATAAGTTAATTTTGCAAAGTATTTTCATGTTAATTTGCTGTATTGAAAGCCTTAAAAGCTCTTAATGCTTTCCCGCAGAAATGCAGCTACGGAACGTGGGTTTTTCCTGATTCCAGTGATGTCCTTACCAGTGGAAATGATGTTCCAATGGCATTCTCACGTGATGGAAAAAATCTGCATATTTTGGGACTGTAAAAACTAGACCAAGTAACAAATGTAATAATGCACCACACTGTGTTCCAATAATGAAAGAACTTTCTTTGGTGAGGGTATCCCAATCTCAATACGATCTTTACTTAGAATGATTGTAATGAATTTTTACATACACTTAGTATTTTTTCTTAAACACTCACATTTTCCCTTCAATTGTATTGCAATTTATTCAGGATTCCACCATTGCATTGACTCCACTCCCACACATCAATGTTCTCCGAGTACTGCAATTGCAACATTATGTGACTGTTAATCAGGAAATGAGCAGACAAATATTTAAGATGTAGCTTTGGACTCTATGTAGTTTCAAACAGTAGCTTGTCAGCATATAAAATGTACAATAGAGATATGGTCAATGACAAGCATCAAATATCCGATATATCAACATGTAATGTGTACACATTATTTTCTTTCCATCAAAGAAAATTACAAGAAATGAAATAAAGTAGATGGACAAGTTCTATTATTTAAAAACCTTTTAAAAACAGCACACTTTGAACGTCAACGAAGTTCCAAGAACTCTTAATTAATTAACCTTCGTTAATTACACAGCAGAATTGGAACTTCAATTACCATTTTAAAACACATTCAGTCATTACAGGTGTTTCAAATTACTTTGGGCTTGATATTTGCTCTGAGGAATCCTAACAATAACAGCTGCTCTTCTAATCATGTCATGTTGTAATGCTGTCCATAACACTACGAGGTAACTCAAAAGTAGTTTATTAGCAAATTAAATGTTGGAGAAATGTTGTTAAATTAATGGATCCAGCAATGGTATTCAGTAAGACATTCATGGTAATATGAGAGATCATGAACAAATTAACACAATTATCAAGCACAATGAATTTGCTACACACTTTCTTGCTTTTTACAGTGTTCCAAAAAATACAGAAAGTAAAAACAAATGGCAAAAATTGTATTGCCAAAGAACTAAACCTTCATATGGTTTTCTTGTTAACTAACTAAAATGAGAAGAAAAGTTCTGAATTCCGTAAATCAGTATGTAAGCGGTGCCTGGACCACAACGGCCAATAATTCAAACACTTCTGATGGCTGGTTTCTACATTTTTTGTTATTACAGTAAACTCTCATTAGCACAAACTCAACGAGAATTTCATTGAAACACAAACGAAACTTCAGTCCTGGCAAAGAATTACAGTAATAGGGGCATTGATAACACTCTTATAACACAAATTTTTATAACACGGACTGATAATTTCAGTTCCTTGGAATTAGTGTTAATGAGGATTTACTGTAATTTGAATCTAGAAACTTTATTTGTTTTATAATACATTTTGAAAATCCAGTAATTCAAAGAATGTATGCATTTAATTGGGAGACACTATAATATAGTTTTCTTCACTTACCACAGGAACACTTGGTACAGTATTCCACAAAAAGTCAAAAGGTGAAGAATGCATGAACTAGCATACATACTAGTTCACTTATCTGGTGAATCCACAGATGAAAATCTGCAAATTAACATCTCTTTGTTTCTTTGAGAAAGTTTTAAATGATACTAATGTTTAAAACAATTAAAAACTTACCCCTTATATCTCACACATGTTCCTCAAAGAACAGGATCTTCGAAGTGAGCTGGTAAACTATCACATAACTGTCTTTCAGTCCGTAGGTTACATTTTCACTTCAGTTCTTCCAGAGTTAATTCCAAAATATGTCAATAATTAAATTTAAATCATTTGTGTGAAATTTACACATGAATAAAACAATTTCTAATACTTGTTCTTTCCTATGCATTCTTCCATTGGACTTCTTTTGACTCAAGTCACCCAAAAACTTACAATGTAGTTTAAAAATCTCATTTGGAATTGAATTATTTTCAAAAGTTCCTTTTCAGTGGAATCCTTATCTGAGCTCCCAAGAATGAGCTATGATGTCCTTATCATAGCTCCCAAGAATAAATAAAAGGAACATTCTCTAACTGAAAACTCTTTGTTCAGGTATACAATAGTGGAAGAGAGCCATTTTCAGTTGGCAAGTCATTTATTTGCAAAATAAGTTAAATTCTATAGGCAAAAGCCGACACTCTTGGTGAAATTATTGACAGAGCAGTTGTTCAAAATTTTCTAGAGGAACTCCATTATTTTCCTAAAACAAACAATTATGATATTAGGAAAAAAAGATTTTAACATTACTTCACCTATCGATTTTCTCTTCATACAATGCAGCACAACAATACAACTAATAAGATCACAAAAAGCTCATCCAATTTACACAAAATCCAAAACATGACCACAAACTAGGGTTTGAAAAACACCAAAAGATGTTGAAACTATTAGGACAGAAAATAATTCCAATATGCATGGCACTCCCAAGAGAGTAAATTAATGTACAGCATAAAATGTATATTTGTACCTCCCATCCCAACATAGAAGACCCTTGCCTTGATGAATGATGTAATACTTAACATTAATCCGAGAAGAATTCAAATTAAAACTTCATGTTTGACATAAGTGCAGAGTTCAAAACTAGTACATCAAATTTCTTTGGCTGCTTACTAAGTTCACTTCCAAATACGGGAAATTACAATTTAAATTCACGTGAACTAATCCTAGGGTGGGTAAATAGTGTTTATCACACCAGCCATTTGCTCTCTCAACCCTGGAAAATTCAACAATGCACGGCACCACACTTATTATCATGATCAACATCTGCTTGTATGCAGTGCTGTTTTGATAATATTGGAAGACACAGGAAGACATTGTAGTGTGTGACCAGAATTCACCATGTGCATACTCACGTCAAGTAAAATCTTTAGGTAGTACTTTCCGTTCTCATACATTTAGGTATTTAGAAACTATTTTTAAAACTTTTTTGGTTTACATCGAAAAATGTAAGGGGGAGAAAATTGGCTGCAAAAGGTATACATTATAAGCATACATTACGAATGAATGAAAAACCAAGTAACAGTGATTAAACGTTATATGTTCCAACTTTGAACAATATTCCAATAATGTAAAAATGTGCTAACTGTGAAAATGAATATCTAACCTGTACAGACGATTGCCAGTGATTTCCCAGAATAATTTCATGTGAAGCCTCACTTTATGATTGTTTATTCATTGCTTATGGACCTAACATTTGTTTAATTATATTCTGTAAGCTAAGAAATATTTATTTTTTATGAAATCAAATAATGTTGGTTCCTATAGAATAACTTAAAACCTCTTAACATGATTTATGGAAAATTCAAAATAATCGGGAATTCACCAAAAGACCAGTGACGAGAGAAATAGACGGAGGCACCCACACAATGGTTAATATACAAATCTCGAACACATTTTCTAAAACAATTCAATGTTTTATCAGACACTTACTTATAAATCTAAATTTTCTTGGCGTAAAATGTCGTTCTTCCTTTACTCTCACGACAATCATTACTGTACATTACAATGAACAGTTAACATGTAAGGCAACACCAGGGTACCATGAGGCCGCTCATCATACTGAAATCTTGCTTCAGTGTGAAGCAAGAGCGCTACAAAGCACCATTTAGACCTCCTTGTGAGATGTCTCTTGCGCTCGGTGATGGATGAATTCCATGCATTCATACACGATTCACACCTCTCCTGCACTTGCTTCAACCCGTGAAAGAGACAAATATACATGTCCGTGGAATGAAACGACCAGGAAACCTCAGTACAGAGCACTTCCACGCACTTGTCCACATCACAGAGCACCAAAGGACTTTGTCTATGGTCCACAATTGTTTATGAATCTGAGACAAAGAAGCTAACCCGCCTCGCTGGAGCTGGGCCTGGACCCCCGGCCAGCTAAAAAACTCTTACTTTGTGTATAGCCCTCCTCCGGCCGTCACCGGCAGACCAGACTGCCTGATGGTGCCCAACAGGTGCCCAAATGGGGCCTGATACCAACGGTGCCGCCACCGGTGCTTCGAATCTCGTAAAGCGCCAATGGCGCCGAGATGTCGAAAACACGTGACTCCAAGCTTTTTTTTCCCCCCTCTCCAGTTGCCCTGGAGAGGCGGGAATTTATTCAATTATAGTGACTTTCAGCAATTAACTCCAGCCGGTGAGGCTTTTGGAGCAGTTGTAGGGCGGTATCTTAAATATACTGACTGTTCTAACTTAAAACTATTTACAAGGCCTCATTGGGCTACGTTAGTTCATTTACAATTATTTATTTAGTTGAATGTAAAGTTCTTCGGGACTTCGAGCTTCGGAGGCAGAGAGTATGTAGAGGAAGGAAGGCAGCACTGTCGCCTCTGGATGGCAAGTGGCGCTTAAGCGCCGTTTACACGGTGGCATATGCGACAGGTCCATCAAGCTGGCCCGCCCACTATAGCAGAATCAAACCAAACTAGTACCAGAATTTTTAACTATTTTATTACTAATTTATTACCGCAAACCCGATTTTTTTACCACTCATCTTCACCCCAAAAACGGGTGGCGGGCCAGCTTGATATCAAGCTGGCCCGCCCACCATAGCAGAATCAAACCAAACTAGTGCCATAATTTTTAACTATTTTATTACTAATTTATTACCGCAAAACTAATTTCTTTTACCACTCATCTTCACCCCAAAACAGGGGGTGGCGCGCTAGCTCCATATTAAGCTGGCCCGCCCACCATAGCAGAATCAAACCAAACTAGTACCAGAATTTTTAACTATTTTATTACTAATTTATTACCGCAAAACTAATTTTTGTACCACTCATCTTCACCCCAAAACGGGGTGGCGCGCTAGCTCCATATTAAGCTGGTCCGCCCACCATAGCAGAATCAAACCAAACCAGTGCCATAATTTTTACTATTTATTACTAATTTATTACCGCATAACTAATTTATGATTTAGGGCAAAAACAAATTTTTCGGGCCAATTTGTCTCTTTCATGAAATCACAAGATTTTGCTCACGGTTCAATAATATTTGGGGGAAAATATTTACCATGATATTTGGCACCTTGCTTAGAACTCTCCGTAAACAAACAATACAACATACATTTTCGTACATCGTAATTTGGCGAGGACGTTATTATATCGTTTTAAGAGGAAAAATAACACTCCAACCATTTCCTTGCATAATTGTGTCGAACCATGGAAAACAAAAGTGTTACAAGAAAAAACTTCAGCTGTTTAAACAGTACATACTTTCTCGCCTTTAGTAATGGCTACGTCATACAATTCTACGGAAGTTTCTCTCCTTATTAACATATGTCATTCTTTTTGTAAAACTAATTACAAGTTATGGAACATTAGGTGTAAAAACTAATAATTTTCAAACAAATATCAACATAAATTCGACAATTAATAGTGCACTTTACACAACTAATTCATGTCCCAACAATGAAACAATTCAGAGAAATTCACACGTACATACGCAATGCATACGAGGAGAAAAGTTAAAGAAAAAAGTGGTTAAAGAAAAATGTGGTGTTTTTCAGAAAAAATTTGTTTAAAAAATTCCAAATGACCTGTATATTTCAAGCATAATTATGCGAAAACTACTCAAAACGCTCAAAAAACCGTATATTACCTTTCAAAATCTGTCACTAAAGAACATATTTCATATATGTTTTTAACAATAAAATAGCAGTAATAATAATATTTTTTAAAGTGTATGATCTAAAAGTAAGAAACGAATATAAATTATTTAGGAGGATAAAAAAAATATTTCGGGAAACGAGGGTGAATTCCATAACTTGGCCCGCAGCCTGCAGATTGGAAAGGAAATGCCTGCACCGTCCACTCTGAAGGAGTAGGATTTTCCCGGCGGAGGCAAGCTGTTTACCTGGGGGTGAATTCTATGACCCTCCCCATAGCCGAAACGGAAGGAGCGGATCAGGCACTAAGTGCCTTTACAGCGTTCATTCATACACTAATATTTCTAAGACGCTCCAATGGACCTGTAAAGGATTGCTTCAGAAAAAGAAGACAGGAATATTCAATTGCTCAGCACATTACATAATTTAGAAAGTACAACAAGAAATTCGAAGTATAATTTTAAAAAATCGCTTTACAGAAATGAACTCAAAAGCTAATTGAATACCATGTTGCACATGAAAAAAAAATATCTGCGTTACACATATCAGATATTTTTATTTTCGCGCATTAATACGTACATAGTAAAGAAAAATTATTGTGATGGGGCAGCGTAAATCGGCGATTTTTCAACCCAAAAACTCTTGTGACCGTCGAGACCACGAGTTTAAAGAGAAAGCCTGGGTATTTGGCGTCGACGCCTGCGTATTTGGCGTCGAAAGAATATTGTATTGACAAGAACAGTGAATTCTTCGTAAATTGCTTAAAAGTGAAATAAGCTTGCCAAATGAAGTATACATTTAGATAGATTTTATGATACACTTTCCTTGTTTGAGTATCACAACAAATATGCTCCAGAAATGTATACAGTTTTCTTGCTGTTGTAAATAAATATTAATAAATTAATAATTCCAAATTAATAGAACAAATGTTTGTTGTTGTTATTATTACTATTATTATTAATATTATTCTTATTATTCACAGACGGACGGACGTATTGAAAAAAACAACACTTTTTCGGTATCAGGAAGCTCCAAAACCTGTATTTCCGTTTAGATCTCAAAATTGATATTCCGCAGCATCATTTTCTGTATTCTACGTATAATACTCCGTATACACATACATACGTATTTAAGAAAGGAAAAACGTATTAAGGACCCGCAATTCGTGAAATCTCACTATAAGACATGTTAGAGAAATAAATTACTACATATTGTAATATGATTTGTCCACTTTTTCCGAATCAGGGACACAATACGAGTTTTTGTGTCGAAAAATTCCCGTTTTTGTGGCGGGATTACATAACTTTCTTTATATTACGCATTTTAAATTTGATAGTTTACTTGGTAAGTTCTCTTCGTGAAGTACGCTGAAATATACCTTTATCATCGTCTCATCAAGAGTGTGGTTGTAATTATGGCCTGTTCCAAATTTATATTAAGATTTGGGCGCCAGAAACAGGTTACTTTAATTACTACCAAAGTTTTCCCATCTAATTTAAACAAAATTGTATAAACATCCAGCTAGCTTGGGTCGATGGGTCCGGATACAAATACTCGCTATCGCCTCGATAGCCGATTACCTGATCTGCCAACTATATAGTATGGCGTGGAATCTGAAATGTAATAATTATATGCTTCCAACTAATTAAAGATTATGATTGACAAATGAAAACTCCTTTCATTTCCAAAGAACAAAATTCAATAATTTATTTAACGTAAAGTTTTAACAATTAATTTTATGGTCATGACCTTTTAAATACGTTATCTCTTTTGTACTGCAGTATTTCCTTACCGTTTTGCTTGCCGACGCTCCGTAGTCGCTTCTCACTTGACCGTTGTTGGTTCCAAGTTTCGCTTCTTTCTTCCGGTCTTGAGCTGCTGCTGACACGTCCAGTCCACACTGCATAAACTATTTATCGGTTCTTATCCGATGCTCCCAGTTCCTAATCTTTCCCACTGGTTATGTAAAACATTAAAGTTCAACTGCAATATCCGAAAAACTGTGCAAGTCCTCCGCGAATTCACTTCTGGCAAATAATTCTCAGAGTCCGAAAAAACTATTACTTCTCTCACAAAAAAATATACAAGTCCCACTTTCCTAATATAATGTCCGCAAACGATCTTTACACCACGACACCCAGAATCAGAATGTTCTGTTCAATGTGTTCTTTAACCCTTTATGGTTCGGTAAGCGTCCCTCATTCTATTTTTTCAAAACACAGCAGCAAAATTAGACTGTCTAATCTTCACTAGCCAACCCGTGCGTCTCTTACGAACCCAAGTAGCCACGACCCCGTCAGTCATTCGTTTTTGAACCAACCACATCTTATTTTCTTTAGCTATCTAGCCAGCGTCCTGACATCTTCAAGGCCTGTGTACAGTTTGTTGACCTTGCCAACCTCTGCGCTGTCGTTGCTAAGGCCGTATACCGCCATATTGCATACCCATTTATCCACCCCATGTACAGCTAATATTATTAAATAAAATTTGTAATATTCTGGTATATCACAACGCACAGAAAATAATACTCGGTAGATGTATTAGATTTCCAATTACAGGATCTCCGTTTCATCATTGTACACAACGTCTTCTTCTTCTTTTATTAAGGTTAACACCTGTTTTTCTTCATACAATACTTTACCGTCAGGATGATTCAGGAGATGTGGAAATCCAACGTACACAACGTAATGTTTGAAATTAATAAACTTTGATTTAAATAAGAGTGTTTCTGCGGAAAATTCTATGTTTTCCGGCGCACGATTGCATAACTTTCTCTTCTTACGATGAACTTCGTAAGAACAAAACAAAACCAACGAATGAATCCTTCATCGCATGCCAGAATCTTCGAGATATCTGGAAATTTCAAAGTTTATTTAATGTTTCCAACGGCAGTCTCGATTTGCAATTATTGGACATTTTAGACCAGTAACTGAACATCAACGACCATAAATAATTTTAGTTATACCAAAACCATTGGCGAAGTATCTACGAGTATAATTCCATTTGCAAAGCTTTGGTAATACCTGCCCCAGGCAAAAATAGCCAAGACCCGCCGGGTATTTAACCCTCGAGCAGGCTTTGGAAAAACCAGCAAGACTGTTGAGCCGGACGCTATAAGGGAGAGGGGGGCTCGCCGCCCTCATGACAAATAAATTAGTAACCCAATAATAAAACGTATCCAATTTTTATTAATGACAATCCTTTATTGTTATATCTATATACTGAACACAACGTTTCGTAATATGTTTTTGTTACATCTTCAGGCGGCTCCTAAATTACGGGATACAGAAATAAATTTTATTCGCTAATTCAATTAATTTTACATAGTCATTTAATTAAATTTAAAACACTGAGTTAAATTGCAAAACACCAACAAAAACAAAATAAAATAAAATAAACATTATATTTCAATGAGACACTCACCTTAATAAAGGGAACTGTTGTCCCATTCTTAACTGAAAATTCTTCAGAGTAATGTGGAATGACGTAGACTTTAAATATTTGGAATTATGCCTTCAACTTGTAATATGATCGCATCCCCACATGTACTAGCGAGGAGACGCCACTGACTTGAACACATATTTTGATCACGTTGACATTGATGTTCACCACGTTTATTCGATATAATTATATCAGGATGTAAAATATCTCTCAAAATTTAAAATTGTATGAGATGACCATGTTTTAAATGCTAATTCAGTTAAATCTAATATTTCCTGATTTACATTACTATAATACCATTTGATTGTATTTTCATTCCATTTTTGTGAATTTGTTTTAAAATGTGTATCATGTACACCACATCGTAGTTGATTTAATAAATCTAATGTATCACTACTTAACTCTCCATCTAATGGTAATTGATAATAGTGACTGAAGTTTATGTTGCAAATTAGATACCTTCTGAATCTCCTTGAAAATCATAATTTTCTCATTGCGTACACTAACTTACATAAACAAGACAATACAACTAAAAAAATTACCACAAAAAATACATACCTAATTTTTGAACTCGAAATATATTCGCATTGTCTTGGTTCTCCATCACTATTTACCTTACGTTTTTCGGAATAGGAGAAAGAACTACATGGAAATTCACGAATCCTGTCTATAACACAAAGAAACATTTCACCATCCACTATTCCCTGCTGCAAATAATTCATCTACTATCACAAATGAACTGGATGAGCTCGCCATTTGCGTCCATTCACATTCACACACGTTTTATTCTTTTGCGTTACAATTTCGAATTCACGATTCTCTTTAACGCATCACTAATCTGGCAAAGTAGTCTATTTAATGCACATTAAGTAGGAAACAGCATTTACGCTAGAACGCAGGACACACATGACGAACGAAATATCATCGCACGCACCATTTCGAGTTCACGGATTGTCTCTATCATACCTGGTCATACCATTTTCTTACATCAAGGGTGTGATTTGTTTTGTCAGGCCTGCTAACACACATCGAGTTACCCAGCTGTACTGAATCAGGTTGAAATGTGCTTAAGCAAAGTTGGCAGACTTGTTTGACTTGTAAAGAAAGACAGTCGTGCCGTCTGCTCCCCGCTCCCGGGTCCCAATCGTAACACGTGACTTCTGGGATTCCCAGGCGTGCTGTCGAATTATGACTGCATCAGAGGAGGAGGTATGGAAGGTTGTTGGGAGGGGATACACAAACGCCAATGAGAAGCCTTTGATGTGAGAAGCTATGTCACATCTCCGGCAGCTGAAACCACGCAGCTCGCACACAGCGCATGGCTGTGAGTTTAATGACCCCGCCAACGAAGTGAGATCGTTCAAGGGATGTTTCTCGGCCAGTCACATCCAGCAGGGATTACAGAAGGGACTAACGCCTATTGGACCGCGCATGTAAATGGCGAGAGGGTATAGAGAATCAGAGGGAGATACAGAAGAAACAAAAATACTCTACTGAAAATATTCTTAAGTGATGTAAAACTAGGGGATGTAACACATCACTCACATACATTGAGCCTACGCCACTGGTTCAAGTAAATTTGATGAAAAAGGTGGTATATTACCACATACAAAATTTCCTAATGCAAATAATTCTCCGTTAGAAATACATATTGATTTAGATGTAAATTGGTATTATCATAGGGTTGCAAATACACCACAAGGAAAAAATAATTTATTTTCTGTTTTACTTCATGAAATTGGACATACATTAGGAATTGAACATACAAATAACAAATGCTATTATGTATGCTTATTCTCACGGATTATTAGATGTACATACAGATGATATATTAGCAATTCAAAGTTTATATCGTCATAAATCTCCTGTATTACCACCATCATTACCAAAAAACATACCATCTATATGTAATACTATGAATATTCAACATTTTTTTAATTATATATGATATATTATGAAGAATATATTGTGACGATACCGAATATTTGATAGGAAAATTGATTTAAAACATGCGACGTAGTAACCCGTCGCAAGCCTACGCAGCGCCTTCTTTATGCGCGCTAGGTCGGGCCGATTAGCGACGCGCACGTGCAGGAAGAGGTCCCTCGTGCCCCTTTGTCCGGCAGGGCCAGTGTGTTCAAGAATTATGACCCGACCGGTGTCCTGCTCGTGCCGCCACCCCCCCCCCCGGGCGACCGGTGGCACCACCCGATGTTGGAGTGAGAGGGTTCGGCGGAATTTTCCATCGACTACGGTCAGAAAACACTCCCGGACATTGGTCGAAATTAAAGTAAAACGCAATAGCCTTTAACTAATAGAGATGAACTTTTCAAATTTAAACCGAAATCATTCTAGAACTTTCGACGAAGGAGGAAGGAGTGGGGGTACCGAAGCTTCGCGGGCAAGTGACAAAGTGAAATTGGGGCAGAAGGGAAGAGACGGTTTCGAGAATAGGTTCGGGGAGTACGGGTGCATGCACCTCGGCGGTGCGTCGTTCGGAGAACAGACGCCGCTGGCGTAGGACACCTCCGCAGTGTGAGAGACAGAACTGTTATTTTTTTCTTGGTGTGCTGTGTGTGGTGCGAAACGCGGAATTGCTCCCGACAGATGTTCGCTACCATCCTGTAGGGCTTTGAATTATTAAAGAACGATTGTTGTAGCTAGTGCGCCGTTACTTTCGTTTAACGCAAAGCAATCTCGCTCAGCTGCCTAAAAGAGACAATCGCTGCATGTGCGGAGCAGTTTGTGCCACGCACGATCGAAACCATTTAACTCAGCTTGCGCCACCGCGACCGCGCCCGCCGCAGAGCTGTCCCTCGTGCTGGAGTCTCCGCCCCCACCGGCGTCGATTACGGGTGCCTGGCCTCGCCCTCTCGGTGAGGATCCCGCCTCGTCAGCCGCGACCCATTGCTGGCACGGCCTTCACCGCCGGAAAAAGGGAACTCCGGTGACGTCACCCGAAGGTCGGGCATCGACCCTACGAAGTCCTCCAAACACGGTCTGTTGTCCACTAGACTCTTGTGAATGGCCCGGATTACAGACCTGTGCCCCACCATAAGCGAGCCGCGTTGTGGCTGTTGAAAAAAAATCTCCAAAATTGTATTTGCTTCTTGTTTGTAATTGTATTTTAATTGTGTTATCTTCAAGAACGTAAGAAAGTAATTTAAGTGGAGGGAAATCTGGGAGAGGGGGGTAAATTCAAGCTGTTTTTTGGGAGTTACGGGACAAGTAAGAAAGAGGGGAGGGATGTCTTTGGGTTTGAGAGGGAAGGGTTATTAGCAATAGGATTTTATATTTTTTGCATTTTAATTAATTAAATTTATTTTGTTTCTCAAACCTCAATGAATTTCATTTGGCAACCAAGTAGCGTCCATCAATAGGCCCCCATTTCTCTTAGAGAATCACTGCTCCTGAGCTAGCCCGGCAACTGCATCAGGTGAGTGAAGGTAAGGGGGGATCTTGATCGTCAGATGGAGCCCCGACGTCACCCGCGAGAGCCCGCGCTGCTTGACAAATATATCATAAATTTAAAAACAAATCAAATTAATCATCCACAGCTTATTCGAAGATTGGTTATCATTTTCACCACAAGATTTTGGAGGAATTACAGGCTATATATCAACGTCCATCTGAAGAAATCTTATTTTTTATTGATAATATGTATTATATGATCGATTATCCTAGCCTTAATTTAGTAAATGGATATCCAAAACATATTCAAGAAATGGGCTTACCACAGCAATCAAAAATACATACGATATTGAATTTTAATTCGGGTAAAACATACTTATTTTATAATGATATATATTATGCTGAAATCGATGAATGTACCCTTAAAAGAAGAATTATAGTATATCAAGAGATTTTTCAGGTGTACCATCATCAATGGATGGAGCATTCAGATATATAAATTGTCGAATTTATTTCTTTAAAGATAATGTATATTATGAATACAATGCATTTTTAAATACATTAGTAAAAGCTAAAATTGTAATATAGTCTCTTTTTAATATTGATTGTAGGAAAAACAATTCTACAATATCACAAATTACTACAAAATTAAAAGAAATTTTAAAAATAATAGAACGTAAATAATTTTTCCTATATAAATGGATACATATCATAGAGCGTATTATTTTAAAAATAGAGACAAATTTTTAGAAAAAGTAGATCGTGAATGTGGTGAATCAGTAGTTAAAAGTTATTTATCTCAACATCGACAAACAGATCTTCATCGAAGAAGAGTAAATAAATTAAAAAAGTGCTCTGTATAGAATAGATAGTAGAAAAAGAATACAATGCATTTTATGAAAAACCTTATAAACCAGGTGGATATGATTATGAATGTAAAGAATATCTATAAAGCAAAAGTACAATGTTCTTGCGGATGTATTTCAAATAAATATTATTTGAAAAATCATATGAAACGAAATATACATGTATTACATTAGTTTATATCCATAGGGAAGCGTATGAATACGATCAACTAAATATCTCTTATTTAGTTATATGGAGATAAAGCAATTTTTCTAGTTTTTATTGTATACTAGTTTATATTACAATGCAATATTATACACATCTTCAGTATGTTTGTACATCATTGAATAATGTACTGTTTATACATTTAGAATTTCATTTTCTCAATATTTTGTTTCTTAATACCTTTATATACATTTTTTTCATTATAATCTGTTTTAAATGCATATATTTTTGATCTTAATCCTACAAATTCTCGAATTGGTATACCTAGATATTCATCCTTAAATTTACCTGGTATTTTATTATTTGCTTGAGGCATAGATTCTAAAAGATATTCATAAGTATCAAAATGATTAAGATTTTCTTTTATATCATAAATATCATCCGTTTCAATATGAATTATAAATGAATCAGTATCTGTTGCTAGAAGTTTAATATGATCTCCATAATTTGGTTTCAGTACATCATAATAAAATTTATACATTAATAATTTTGATAATTCAAGTAGTACAAATCCACCATACATAGGTTTATTTAATATCACTTTTTTCTTTTTTCTATATAATAATAAGTGATCATTCATCAATAATAATTCTCGAATCATATTCTTGATGTTTTTGAAATTTTTTATAAGTGGATAGAAGCGTTACATCACATCTATTTCGTACATTTTGCATTTGTTTACCATATACAGCATTATTCATAATTTTCAAAAAATCTTTTTCAAAATCATTCTTTGCTAGCTGTCGTAGTGCTGTATTTTTCTCAATATATGGTTTTAACCACGCTTTTTGATCCTAAGATATAACTTGATGAATTTTATTAACAATAATACCTTGTTGTACAACATATTTTAACATTCTATAATCAATGACATAATTTAATTCTCTTTTAATGTATTTAGAAGTTTCTTTGGTATTTACAAGTATTTAAAAGTTTTTTTGGGGGGTTATTTCCTATACCTTGGTTTATAAGATCTTGTTGATACTTTGATAATTCATTCATATTTAGATTATAATGATCAGGACATAAAGGAAAATCTTTAAATTTATCATGTAAGTGATCTGGAATGCTTAAATTTACTTCAAATGTATATCCTTTATCTCCATCATCAGGTAAATTTAAAATATCATCGATTGTAAATATTTTTGCTTCTTTATTAAAATTTCCAATTGGTAATGGTTGACTTAAAGCATGACCATATAAATTATTGCCATCTAAGTACATGATATAACTTAAATGTTTTTTACTATTGTAAATACATATGCTTTCAGCTTTTTCTTTTGATAATTTTATAGTTTTTTCAACTTTTTGGTCGTAGAAATAACAATTATTGGCTAATGCATATCTGTTTGGTACCATAGGATATACCACCACGTATACCTTTTTCATAACATTCATATAAATCTTGATCAACAATAAGATCTAATTTTTGACCTGTAAGTTTTAAAGATGCATGATCAGCTAATTGTGGTGCTCATAAATAATATACTGGATCTAAGCCATAATGTTTATAACAAGTTTCTCTAAAATTATTAAATACATCGCTTAATAAGATATAATCTAATTTAAGATATAAATCATGATAATCTGCAAAATTTTTACATTTAAAATGTTCATACACCTGTTTTACTAATTTTAAATCTACTTGTTTAATATTTAATACTGATATCTAATTTCGTCATATTTCGTGTTCAAATTTATTATAATTATCAACCCATTCATATGGATAATACCCTTTTTGCAATACTAAATGTAGATCTTTTTTGAATATACTACATACATAATTTTTTTTATAATCAATTGGTTTAGAAACTTGATGATTACATATTTTACCTGTTGCATTAGCTTTTAATATATCATTTTCATCAATAGGTTAAATTTTACATGTTCTATAGCTTGTTTAGATTTACAATGAGCGCAATATGCATTATTCACTTCAGCTACATTTTTAACAGCTTGATCTAAACTTGTACTTAAAAATCTATGCGTATCAATAAATCTAAATTCAATAATATCATCCATAAGTGTTCCTTTGGTATCATTTGTTTTTTTGTATACAACATATATTTTCGTATGGATTATAAGATCGTTTTTTTTACATTTATAAGTTTTTGTGCTGGTGATTTACCTGTAATTACTATTTTTAGAGAATGTTAAATATTTTTCTGTTGTATTTTGTGTAATCTTTATGTCGGAATATTCTTCACTAAGTATAAATAATGCTCGTAAAAAATATAAAATCATATTTTAAATTATGAAATAGAAGAATATTTTCTAAAATCTCTATTACAAATATGACATGATGTAGCATTTTTATAATCCGTTTTACTCATTTCGAATGTCCATTGTAATTTAACATTTCGATGCAAATAAATTTTTGATATAATATTGCCCCATTCTTACAGGCTCTTCATTAAATGCTTGCATTAATTCATCAATATTTTCACTACGTTTTAAATATTAAATAACAATATCACATTCATAATTATCAGGTAATATATTAGATGTAAAACAAAAACTATTAAGTATTCATGAATATATCCAGAATGCATAAATTTTTGTTGAAGCTTCTTTAATGTACATTCAAAACCACATGTTACGACATATGGCTGATATTGTTTCAGCACCAAAAGATTTATATTCTCTTATAGAATATATAAGCATTTGAATACTTATTTTATCATGAATACATTGTTCAATATGTTCATGTAAAGCCTCTTCGTTGTTATAAGTTTTTTCTACTCTCATTGTATAACGCTGTCTATGGATGTCTGTAACCAGTTGCATAATGATGGTCATTTCGATACAGATTTCATTATGATACAGGTTCTTGGCCAATCACAGAGACGCTTACAAATCAAGTATTGTCACTTCATTAGTCGTTGCGAATTGTTGCAGTAAATGTTTCGTTCGAGTGAGTATATTAAAATTGCATTTAATATTATATTAAGCTTCTCAGTTTTAATTTTATTTTATTAGTAGTAATTTTTACGTGAAATATTATTAAAAATAAATTGGATCGTCATTTCACTTTTATCCTATTTGACTAGCGCAGTGATAGTCATTGAAGAGAACTTTCAGTGAGGTTAAGATCTGAACGCAAGTCATTTTGTGTTATTTGCTGCTTCTGTGTGGTTGTCCTTAAAAAACCGGCCAATTCTTTAGTTTAAAATATTTAGTGAATGGTGGTTCTTTCTGATGGTTTGACGTTTCCAAAAATGAGAGAAAATGCGAAAATACGGAAGTCGGAATATTATTGCCGCAACTTTTGTAGTCCCTCGCCGGCGCTCTGGTAAAGCACAGCCACCTGCGGGTGTAGGGTAGTGAGGTGTCCGCTAGGTGGCCTTGGCTGAATCTTGCATGTCGACTGCCAAGAAACGATTCAGTGGAGATGTTTAACTTATAAAAATTACCATCAGTCGTAGAAAAAGTACCGTATGAAACTCGATGTAAGGGGTATTAATACACTCGTGTGAACTTTACGATACTCTCTCGTACCTCGCTCGTATCGTATTATCACACTCGTGTATTAATACCCATCATCACATCATCGTTTCATAATGTACTATTATTCAATAGCTGATGCTATTTTCTTTAAATAATTTTCTAAATCATAATGGTTGTTATTTAAACTAAATCTCCAATCTACAATTCTATTATTCCATGCTCCTTTCACTTTATAAACATGTACTTCATTGCTAGATGTCTTATCAGATGAAAATATATCATCATGAAAATGAAATGTATTTTTATATTGATGTTCGTTCACAAGTTCATCTTTTCTGATTCTTGAACATTCCTTTAAATTATTAAGCTTACAGTACTCATACAGCTGCTTTCGATTCACTCCATTTTTTATGGATAAAATTTAAGTGTAAATATACAGTTTTTTTACATACAGTTTTTATTTTTTGTCTTATAAATGGAGATGATAAAGAGATTCAGTAATTTAGGATTTGAATGCCTTATGCATACATCGAACTTTAAATTACATCAATGTATTTGTTTCGATGGTAAAGAATTCAAACATCATGAATGGAAAAGCTATTCAAACATCATGTAAGTAAGTTGAAAATACTAAAATAGATGATATTGAAGATGAAAATACTAAAATAGATGATATTGAAGATGAAAATGATGATAACAAAGATGGAATTATTGATGCTGATGGTGATATCAAAGATGGTATTATTAAAGCTGATGATGGTATTGAAGCTGCTATTGAAGATTAAAATACTATCATACATGTATAACTATAATTTATACAATATTTGATTTTTCAATCCATGAATTATGAGATTGATCAAATCCTAACCATTTTACAAATACTTTATTACCTTTTATTTTTAATACTTTCTCAATTAAATAGATATCAGGATATTTTGTGTTTTGTAATTCATATTCATAAAATGAACCTTGAAAATCTTTAAGATGATAAACAACTGGGTTAAAATGAATGATTTTAACAATTTCACATATTTCTGTAGACCAATTACCTGCATATGATTATCAAATATGGATTTTAATTTACTTACTCTTACTTTATCACCAATTTTGAATTTTGGTAAAATAAATGTCTTATTCCTTTTATAAACAGTTTTTAATAATATTTTTTCACTATATGTATTCACATCTACAGGTTTCATTTGAATAGTATGATGTGTAGTATGATTATATTCATCTATTAATTTTGGAAGTATATTTATCCTTTTATAATTTCCTTGAATATCAAACTGTTTCCACATTTTTGCTTTTAATGTTCTATTTAATCTTTCATCTACCGATGCTTTTAATTCAGAAAAACTAGAATAATGATGAATATTATATTCTTTCATAAGATGTTGAAACTCTTGATTATAAAATTCTTTACCACGATCTGCTTGTAAATATTTAGGATATCTATTATCTTTAAATATAGATTGCATTGCATTAGCTACATTTTTTCGAGATTTATCTTTTACTGGTATGGCCCAAGCATATTTTGAAAATACATCAATAATTGTTAAAATATAACTAAATCCTTTATTAATTTTTGATATTCCTTTTAATTGACCAGAATTCTTCTCTACTAAATCTGCTTGCCATAAATCATCAATACCAAATGATTACACTTTTCGTCGTGGAAACGTTTTACGCATTGGTTTATGTAATTCTTCAATAATATCTTCTCGAATATTTATTTTTTAACAAATTTACTTTTTTCTTTCCACCAACTGCGCAAACTACATATTATTCTAGATCTTCCATTTTTTGTTATTTCGTGTTTAACTTGAAATGTATCCGTATGCTTTTTACATTTCAAACAATACGTATCCATTTATATAACTTATAATTGTAAATGAATTATTGCTTGAATGAATAATTCAAGAGAAAGAGGTATATTCTTAACATATTTACTAAATCGAAATATAATTTATCTCCTTTATTGAATTGTAATGATTGCGTTAACTCATATCAATTTTCTTCACCATCTTTCGATATAACAAAGACATAAATATATTTCAGATCTATATTTACTTGAATATTTGTGACTTGCACATTATATGGAACTTCAATATACGTATTACCAGACATATGAAATTTAAATTCTGTATTATTTATCAATGTGCATGTATATTCACATACATAAACACATTATTTTTTTAATATCGTAAATTTACTGCATCATAATCTTGAATAGGATCTAGAATAGTATGTACACTACTTTTTAATATTTTAACATTCACAACATCATCCTCATCTATTCCAGCAGCTACTTTATGTAATAATTTACCATGAAAATTATATTCATTCATACCATATATATCGTGTGGCATTTATTATATTGAAAGTATATGTAAGAATAATTGATAGCCTGCTACGTAAATTGAATCTTTTGGTTTAATATATATTTTATCTCCTTTATTAAAAACAATGGGTAATTTTAAATGATTGACTTCATTTTTCTCACCTACACCTAATGATTGTGCATTAATAATTAAATGTCTTAACTCAATGTTGTATTTGATATTATTAATTTTACAATCGTCATATATTTCAAAAAATGGTTTATTATAAAAGAAAAAAGTATTCATTTTCTTGCCTATTCACCAAATAAAACAATAAAATATGATTGTGTTTCTAAATTATTGAGTTGTTTCATTGTTACAACATCATGATCCATTCTAGTACTTACTTTACGTAATAATTTATTATGAAAATTATAATTTCCTGATGTACCAATGATAGGTAAAGATGATATAAGTTATTCAGTATGTTCAATATGTTTATTTAATTGTTCTACTAAATCATTATTTAGACCATATATATCATGTGGCATTTATTATATTTGATATTTGCGAATATGTATAATCCATAGATATCATTTTTAATACAAATATGCACAAATATATTCATTAAAATTTTGAATTCTTTCAGCATTATAATATAATTGATGAGATCCCAAATAATTGACTAATTGTGATGGAGGATATCCACCAAATGAATCAAATATATATATATATATATATATATATATATATATATATATATATATATATATATATATTATTTTTAAAGTAGCATATCCAATGTGTTTCACTATTTTCAGATGTATCCATATTTACAACATCGCATTCCTTTTTACTTTGCCGTATACGTACGTATACATGGAGTGATATACGTAGGGCCTTGATACCAAAAACCCAATTGAAAAGGAAACGTCCGTCCGTATGACCGTCTGTCTGTCCGTCTGTGAACACTGCTAGCGCCTAAACCATACGTACGATTTCTTCCAAAATGGATATTCCCTAGTCGATCGGATTCTAGTCGAAGCTTGGAGATTTTGAAAAAGATTCTTCAAAATTTGGGGGTACTTTATATGAAGCTCCCCCGGGGATTTTCAAAATTTTCTCAAAAACGGCTTCAAATTTTTTCTTTAAATTTCTTGTATGAATAGGGTAAAATACACTTACTACTCGCGCGACTTTTCTTGACGTCTGAGCTCCCAAGTGCTCAACCCAGCACGACTCGGCACGGCCTGGTCAAAATCTTGGCCTCACATGGAACGGCGCGGCAAGATTATCAGGGCTGCCTACCGCTGCTTTCGGATTCAAGCGATGATTCAAATTATTCATAAGATGGATATTAGGTACATACACTAATATCATATTTCATTAATAGGCAATATTATCGTTAATTATTTTCATTTGTGGTTGCTATTAATTACTTTATTATTTGTTGTACTTTATCGTCTATAATATCCTGTTGTATTAAGAGGGAAAGAGGCGCGAATAGTATTAATAATGCTACAGTTGGCAACACCCGTCTGATGTGACGTAGGCAGTAACGTCCTCTCCCCGCATCCCACGCTGGGAGACGTCAAGAAAAGTCGCGCGACTAGTATTAAAATATACAATATTCTAAAATGGCATAGGTCCAGAGTTGGGCAGTATCGAAAATACTTGTATTTAAAATACGTATTTTCGATACTTTTGTTTCAAAATACAAAAATACTTTTTCTTAATCCGTCACAAACATTGATTGGGTCAGTAAATGGAGAGGGTCCGCCACGTGGACGAGTGCGACCGGACCTCCGGTTCCTCAGATTATGTTTTTTCCCTCCTTCGGTTCAACCGGAGATAACCGGAGGAGCGCTGTAATCACTGTGTAAGATATATTTCTCTCACCGTAGCTGTAATCGCTGAGCTCAAATTCGAATTTCTCTGAGAGCAGGGCTCCACGTGCCGAGAACGAGTGCTGCCCATGTGTGTGCATCGTGGCCCTGTGGTTGTGCGCAGTGATTAAAAGTTAGTGCTTGTAGTGTTCTTAAGAGCTGAAATTTCTTTATAGTATATTTAGGTAAAAATCAATTTTTTTCAGAGTTTTCTTCTGCGTCGGCACAACAGACAAGGATGATATTAATTTTAAGTTACTTTTAACAACCTAAATTGCATTTTCTCTTGTACCTTTTTATCCCGTGTCTCATTTTGTCGCCTGTAAGAGAGCGAGAAATGAATATACCAGACAAGGATCTAGCGATAAAAGTCTCCACGCCACTACTTCCTGACTTCGTGGAGAAGCTGCCTCCGTTTCTGAGATAAAGAGATTGAATTTCCCCGAAAGCAAAGTGATCTTGACCTATAAGAAACATTTATTTTCGCTTGAAAATTTGGAGAATGTATTAGTAATTTATTGTGAGGACAAAATACGGTAGGAATATTTCTACTAAAATACGTAGGAATTCTAAAACTTGTTCATAAATAATATTATCGCAAAATGTTCAATACTGATTCTACGTAATATTGATTTATGTTCTATCTTTGAGAAATATAATAAATGGTCAAAAAGTGAGTTTTCTTGTAAGTTTAGAGTTTTATTAGTGCCTATTCTACCATTTAAAAAGCTTTACAGATGCTGAAAGAACCTATTTTAGGCACCGAAAATGCATATTTTAAAACCTAAAAATCCGCGGTACTCATCTGATATCCATATCATTTGTGAATGTATGTTCATACTTTAAGTCTGAAAGGTATCTTTGGTTAATTGTCTATAGCCTGCAATATTTGTCCCAAACTATCACCTCCCAAGAACTCATGGTGAGATCTTTAAACTCCAAGTATTACTTCGGCTCTTAGCATGGACAAGATGCCTTTTCAGACTTAAAATATGAACATACATCACAAATGATAGGGGCTGTCCATAAATTACGTTACGCAAATTTCGAGTATTTTCAATATCCCCTCCCCCTTGTAGCGCACTTCCCTATGTCTATGTAAAGCAGCGTAACGCTGCCTCAGACCCCTTCCCATTTAGCGTTATTTTTTGTAAATTATGGATGACGCCATACGGACACGTGAAATGGGTTGAAAATTTCATATGCAACATTTTTCAATAAAGAATGTTATATATTTTCAATAATAAAATTTTTAATGTGATGTGATCTTTTATTGAACGTGAATTATTGTTTAAAAGAGAAAAAAATAGGATAGAAGATATTTTGTGTAAAACACCGTTGGTGGTATTTTGTATTTTCGAAAGTATTTTAAAATACTATTTTGTATCTAAAATACTTCTACGAAAGTATTTTGTATTTGGTATCTAAAATACTTTCGGCAAAGTATTTTGTATTTTGTATCTGAAATACATTTTTCAAGTATTTTGCCCAAACCTGCATAGGTCCGATTTTCACGGATAACTCTGTATTTTCGAAAATTGTGAAAGTTGAATTTTTTCGGCGTCTTTCTCCAACTACAAAATTGAAGATAGAGACTTTTTTCTTCAAATAAAATTTGTTTTGCATAGTAAGTTCTTTCTTTATGGTCATCTACATTTTTTTGAAAATGTTCGTATTTTTCGCGCAATATTGCGTGCAATATGTGCCATTTTAAAAAATGACAAAAACCAGATTTTTCTCAAAAACGGCTCCAAATTTTTTCTTTAAACTATTGGTAGGGATAGTGGTAAATGTACTCTACCAATGACACAAAAGCCATTTTGGTCTATCGGTTGGTTTTCTCAAAAATTACAAAAATTTAAATTTTTTACTTGTCTCTCATGTCGTTAATATTTACATTATCGACGATTTTTTCACATTATTATATTTACGAGTATATATGCTTTAAATAATGTCAAGTAAAGTTTCTCGAAAACACAACCGTTTTCTGTGAAAAGGAGCTCAAGTTTCTGCATTTTCAGAAATGCTCAAACGCCATTTTCTCGTATATGGCTGCAATTTTTTTCTTGAAACGTTTGTAACAGATAGTGCTAATTACACTCTTTAGTATAGCGTAAAGTTTATTTTGAATTTTTTTTTCAAAAATTACATAATTGTAATTTTTTTTAAAGATCTCTCACATCTTTAATATGCACATTACGAGCAATTCATAAACATTATATTTGTGAGTGTAAGTGCTTCAATATAACTTCAAATAAAGTATTTTGAAAATCTCAATCATTTTCTGTGAAAATGAGCTTCAAATTTTCGCATTTTTAGTAGTGCCTAAAACGCCATTTTCTCTTGAACGGCACATCTTTTTTAAAAGAAAATTGCCATTTATGACTAGGTTTTTGTGTTCTTTAATATTCTAAAATTAATATTTTCGTTCTACCAATAGGAAACCGAAAAATTAAGAAAATGACCAAAAAATGTACTTTTGGCGATGATAGATGGTAAAAAGAGTATGTGGCAATTCCGAATAGCTAGCGAAGACCCAAGGAAATTAGAAAACTAATACGGGAAAGTCTGTGCCATTCTGTATCAACCACTAGTTTCCTTGTATAATAATATCATCATTATGAAATTCAACTTTTGTATCACCAATATATTTATATTTACCAACAGGTCTTAAACCAAATACATGATCATTAGCGTGATTAAGATATTCAGTTAATTTATGTCCTAAATGTGTAATTTTTGTATTTAAACGTTTTTTTCTTGATCTTCTAATGCTTTTAATTTTTTTCTAATTCTAATGTTTTTGGAGTATCTGGAGATTCATATAATTTCTTTTCAAACGATAATTCTGATGGTGTTGATGGTATTGAAAATAAATTATCATAATCATAATTTTAGGTACTATTTGTTTATTTTGTTCATGTTCAATAGAATGTATAACTTGCTTACCAACATTCTCTACTTTACCAACTAAATCATGTAATTTATGTATGACAGGTTGATATTCTTTTTTATATTTTTCATATTGATTACGATCATATTGTTTCCAATCACGAAATGTATGTTTTATTTCCCCTTTGTTATCTTATTTTTTTTATTTATACTTCATAAACATTTATAAAAGTAAAAAATTAAGCATATTTTTAAACAGACAGGATTTTATATTACGTATGTTCTTAAATACAAATAAACAGACAGGATTTTATATTGTATCCGTTATTTAAATAAACACACAGATAGGATTTTATATTGCGTCTGTTATATATTTAAAAACAATTGTATTTTATTTCTATATTTACCATTATTTACTGTTCGTGTCGTATCAATTGTGATAAAAAAAATGCTTCATTCCAGCAATATTGACATACATTTTAAATTCATTAAAATTCATATCCCCATCTACAAATTCATGTTATATATGATTGAGATTACGATCATCTTGTCTAAATATATTTTAAAAATTTAAATTATCTCTAATCAATTGTTTATGAATTTTTTAATATCTGCTAAATACCTACAATCAATACCTATATGCCTACCACGTGTAAAATATTCTCTTACAATATTTTGATTCTCTAATATGTAATCATCAAATAATACTAATTAATTTTCTTCACAATCGTCAAGTGATATTATATCATCGGGATGACTTATAAATGAAATAATGTCATTTTCAAGGTTATTACGTTTATTCATAAATATTTGATATTTATCTTGTTCAAAAGATTTTGAATATATGTATACATGATTAATTGAATCCCAATTTAACCATCAAGGACACAATATAATTATCAACCAATAAAGATGTTTTACCACATCCACAAGGGCCTATAATAGCACATCGTATAGAAGTTGGTAATAATTTTCCATGTTTCATTTTTATATGTTTATTTCGTAGTCGTAATTTTGGATTCCAATCTATTTTTTATTCATTTAAATGAGTAAAATAATAAAGCTAAGTGGACCATCATCAATATTACTTAAAAAACTTACTACTCCAATATATGATTATTCTACAGTTGCATGTGTTGGATTCTATTCTACATTTTTAACTCCTAATGTAACTTCAAATAATAATAAATTATATTATGAACAAAAGGGCAATATAATATTGAAAATTTAGAAAATTATATACAATAACAAGTACCATTTAATTCAACAATTATTACTATTCAACCTCGTGTTCTTGGTAGAATTTACATTAAAAGTGCGTTTAAATTAAATTTTGATGCTGTAGATTCTATTGGATCATTATTAGGATTTCAAAATCAAATTGTTAAAAATAACGAACCTACTATTGGTAATAATATTCCTAAATTCATTCCATTAGATACAATTGATACACATTTTAATTGCGCTGAAGGTATGATTCTAAAAGAAAATGAGAAATTCATAGAGACAAATATTTTACTATCGTTTAAACCTCAGCTAAATTATCAAATGCCTATTATTTATGAACCATCATACCCATTATTTGTACCCATTTGTAATAAAATACGTCTTTATGTTCGAATTACAGATGAATACGATAATAAAATAGATTTTAATGGTGCTATGGTTACTATTATTTTAGAATTAAAAAAATAATATATTTTATATTATATAAATGGATAAAATTGAGAGTTATCAATGGCAATCATTTCCTGCTACTGATCGTATAAAACTGGTGTACCAAATAAAACGACATTTATATGAATGTAGGTGATGGATGGATGCATTTCGAAAGAGCAGAATTGTACATGAATTATCAAATTATACATAAAAATGGCTATGATTATACTGCATATGATGGTAAATCAAATGCTAAACTGATAGATAATTTTGTACCTTTTTTATTTTCAACTATTAATGTTAAAAAAAGAGGACAAAATATATTTAGATTAGATTATCCTGGTATTATGTCAACTGTTTTACAAAAAAGTACTTTTTCAACAAATGAACTCATTCCATTATATATTGCTGGTATTAGTGCTAATCCAAAACTTAAATATGAAACTGATGAAGTATTATATCCATTGAGACTATTTGGTGAGTTTTTCAAAGATTTTAAAGAAATTACATGGGAAGGAGATTTTACGATATCATTTACATGGCCATCTAATATGAATGATGTATTGTATCGTTGGGCAATAAAAAAGGCAGATGGTATAGGAGTTTTCAGGCTCAAATGGTCCCAGAGAAAGTGGATCATACCAACTTCATGAATATCACCCGTTATTCTAACGACATTGATTTAGAAACTTTTCGTTACACTTTAAGTTTAGTACAAGTCCAGTTCAGAGGAGTCAACCGTCAACGAAACTCCCCATGTGTTGGCACATACGCGCCGAAATAGAATTTGTTTAGCTGCGGTTGGCATCTTTTCATTTGTTTTATTTTCTACCAACATGTTCAAAACTGCACTCTTGAACGCGTAGAAGCATATTTACAATTTTTTAACTGAATTTGTCATTTTGATTTGACATTCTCATCGCAATATTTGCTTTTGAATTTTTAAACGAGACAGTGGAAACAATGCCACGTAAGCGTATTAAAATTACGCATACAAATCGTGTTAAACAATGAATATCAAATAGTGCAGCAAGATACAATGTTATTGCTCTTTATGAGAATTCGAAAGCGAATTAGAACTAGAAAGGAAGATGAAAACGAATTCTGAACGTACATGTGAAGTGGCATATTTATTTCAGGTAAGATATTTATGAAATATAACAAATCTTAAATTTTCGTACTAAGGAATAGATAATTTGTGCATTACCACATGCAGGTATTTTGTATATTTTTGGTTATATCTATAAATTGTGAATTGTAGTACACACGGTGATTTAGCATATTTTAATTTTAATTATTAACATATTTTAGTTTTATGTTGTTTGGTCTAATAATGAAGCCATATGTGAATAAATTAAAATTACAAATGTATGTGAACCTCAAAAATGCAGTTCATATCTTCACAATATTCTTTCAGTACTGTGAAGGCAGTACTGAATCAGATGACTTAGATGGTTGGGAAGAAAGCAATTGCAAGATTCATCTCATGATAGTAATGTTCAACATCTGAGTGTATATTCTTGTTCTTTGTTTTGGGTATAGTTAGCAAAGAAGATGTAACAGGAACATTTCTTTACAAGGAAAGTTCTTTCAGAAAAAGAAATTTGGGAGAATATCAGACAATACATTCTTTTTCCAAGGATCTTAACCTTTTTGTTCAGAATTCTGAAATGAATTTTGTTTGGAAAATCGAAGTAAGTATATTCTTTGTGGGGAAAAGATGATGTAAGTTATCCTTGTTAGTAGTAATAATAATATCAATAGTAAAAATAATAACAATAATATCTGTCAGAGAGAATTGCTTCAAACAATGTATGACAAGATACTTTGCTCTAGCAATTCATATTCAATAAATCATATACATCATTTACATTGTTTTGAACATACAATTATCGATTACATACTTTGATACTTTCACACTCTCATGGGAATATATTTAGTATTTGAAATGTGAGACAGTATTTATTATGTAAACCTATATTATATTATACATTACACTATGCAATACTTTACATAGTATTAATGTAATTATATTATTATATTATTTGTTGAAAATGTTTGATATTTTACAGTCATGGCTGGCCTAAAGAAAGGAGTGTATGTAGTACACAACGAGAACAAAGATTTATGAAGCCTGGCAGAAAGCCCATGAGCAGATCTGTAATGTAGGTATCATAAGTAAAATAAGACCAATACTGCTAACGTTCTGTTCAAAATGGGAATATTTTAAAAATATTTATTGTCAGGATACATAATAAATGCAGTATATTAAAATTCTTGCATTTTAATTTTCATCTCTTCATATTCACCTTCATATATTCTATTGAAATGATTTAAGCAGTTATCATATAAATTAATTGTTTCAAGTGTTAAAAGTAATTACCCACCAGTGTGTAGTTGATAAATTGCTGAGAACTGAAGGGCATACTGTTTCAAGGCTTACTCCCTATTACAGCATGTTCAATTCAACTGAAAATGTGTGATCTCAGTCAAAGGAATTCTTCAATAAGAATGTCCTTAGAAGATCTTGCTATAGAATGGAAAAGGCCAGAAATCTTTGGAAACAGGCTTTAAAACAGATATCTTAATTTTCTAAATTCATTGACACATTTAACACAAGGAAAATGTGGTTCATTATTTAAAATTTAATAAAGTGTTATGAATACATTATTTAATTTTTTTAAGGTGTCAACTACAAACTGGAAAAATGCAGTGGAGTATTCTGAGAAAATTCTGGTTGTATATAGAGAGAAGGATGGGGTAGATTGTGAAAACAAATTTATTGTTCATCTGATCAGGGACAGTTTAGATGAAGATTTCACAAAAAACTGAACTGTAAAAGCACTTGTTTTTATGGTGAAATAAATTTACTTCCTAAAAATTATAAATAGTGTTTTAACTCTTCTTCCTTACTTTTTACTGTGAATGTTGAGATGAAATATATTAATGTAATTATGAAATACTCTGATATCAAATTTTCCTTCCATTCATTCTATATTCTTATCTCTAAAAGTATGTAATTAATTAATTTATTCCTCTAAAGCTTTCTAATTATATTTGCGTTTTGCAATGAAGTAAACATTAAACTTCTCATATGTCAGCATTATGAGTTTCAAGAGAAAATTATCAAAATAATTGATCCAAATGATAATTATTTCAATGTTTCAAAACATTCAGTTGATTAAAATTAACATTAAGAGAGAAGTTCCTGACGTCAGATTTCTCGAATTGCGTATGTTTGAATGTAGCGCCAGAGTCTAGCTTCATGTACATTTTCGAAGTTGGCAGGGCCGAATGGCCGCCATATTGAAAATTCTAGGGACCAAAGCAAGCTGAAATCCCGTATACTTTAGATGCTACAACATTACCAGGAGAACGAAAAATAGTTATACAAAGTTGTGAAATAAATGTACCAATTGTATATTATGAATCTTCTTATGCTACAGAATTTAAGGCAAATATGATAAAAAATCCTATATCTACAATTTCATTCTATGATTTGCAAACATTTGAATTATCTGGAATTATTGGAAAAAAGAATTTTGAAATCGATATTACTAATCATTACCATTCTTTACAGTTTGATATGCCATATTTTGTTTTCGTAGTATTTCAAACAAATAGACTTGATAATCAAGAAAAGGACTCTAGTCATTTTGATCATTGCTCTCTACAAAATATTTCATTAAAAATGGTCGAAATGAACAATTTCCATCAGAATTATGGAATATTCACCTACCAATTATTTATAAAAAAGCGTATCGTTCATTTACAGAATTTAAAAGAATTACGAATAATAATAAAAATGTAGAAATAGCGTTATCACCACTTGATTATGTAACTCAAAATCCAATTTATTTAATAAATACATACATTAGAAAAATGTAGATGCTGTGCAAAAGACTTCTATGAAATTATTTGCTACATTTCATAATGCTATTCCTAATAATACGATTGGATACGTTATAATGTCTGGTAAAAAGAGTTTCACATATGACTTTCAACATAGTATAATTCAAGAAAATTTTAAAATATAAATGGAGAAAAAACAATGCTGGTATCAATGTATTTTCAAATGGATATCTAGAATATTTCGAGCTTTAAAAATGGTGCAAGTCACTAAATTATAAATTTTGACCTATTATATTACGTTTACAAACACTGTAATTATGTATATTGTAACTAAATTTTAACCTAAGATATTAAGCTTACATACATTGTAATTAGGTATAATATATCTAAATTTTGACCTATATACTGCGATTTTTGTAGGAAGAGCTCTCAAGATAACTCAAATCCCATCTTCGCGATGGAATATGTCACGGCATTTCGTATCATTCACAGTCGTTCCGCTACATTTCGCACGATCGCGACCGTATGAAGCAGTGCTTGCGATCATGCGACTTCTACCGGCAAGACCGAGAAAAGACGCGAAATGCCGTGACATATTCCATCGCGAAGATGGGATTTGAGTTATCTTGAGAGCTCTTCCTAGAAAAATCGCAGTATAATAGTATGTTTAATTGTAATCTACATTGTAATTCAATTTTGACCTATAATATTAAGTTTACATACACTGTAATTCAATTTCGACCTAAATAATTAGTTTAGGTACAATGTAACTGATTAGATACAAATCTTCCATACTTTAGCAAAAGGACCAGGTTGTAAGCACGAGTTGCGATCCTGAATTATAACAGGACGACTCCTTAATTCACGACTACCATTCCACCTTTGTAGTAGGGCCTATAGCTTTCCATGCAGCATCGATCTTTAACTCTATCTGCATACGAGCTACAGCACACATCCACAAATGGTTTCCTGGAGCCCTGTGTCTCCCGGAATACGATCTACATTATCGACTTATCGAGAAGATCATGGTAACGTAATGGTCACTCCATTACCAAACACTTCTCTCGCGTAATGCATTCCTCCTGAAATAATTTTGAACCTTCTATTTAAAGGATGTTACCAAATGTTAAAATTGTTATGGATTTTACGTATTTTTAGCAATTTATTCAACACAAACTTGCAATACTAATGTACTAACAAATTAATCAATGCGTTTATTAAATTTAATTAATATTCCTGTCATTAAAAATTAATATTCCTGTCATTACAAAATGATTTAGAGTAATAAAAACGATGTAAAAAACGCGTCAAAATCCACTCTTTCAACGACAAAGACATATCGTAAAGAGAGAAACAGAGCTATAGCCACTTGAGATAACGCGTTATCTCAAGTGGCATCTCTGTTTCTCTCTCTGCAGGTGTCTCTTCGTCGCATGACGCGTTATCAAGCTATGTTTGCTTCAATGCTATACGTATATACGTATGCTGTTATAAGACTCGTAAAAATGAGAATATTATTGAATTATCATTAAATATTATTGAATTAGCCTTTTTACTTGATGAATACACGTTGAAATTTGTTGAGATAAAAATGTGAGCTAAATGTTCTTGGATTCAACAAAAATCAACGCCTCAAAAAACAGGGAAAATGATGATATTTTGGTATAATTTAATCAAATTTAGGTATTTTAATGCGAAATTTATGCAAAACTGGTCATATTTTAGTATAAAAAAATAGGGGTATAAAAAAATCTGAGCCAGGAGCCCCTATATAATATACTACTAGCATACAGACGTGAATAGATAAATTTTTGGTTTTTGGATTAGATTGGCGTAAAACAATGGCTTGCGCATTAATTGTGGTTTGTTCCTAGCATCTTTGATTGTGTGAAAATCTTCGTTGAATTTTCATCTTCAGTGCGCAATGTCATTTATCTTCAAAATTAAAATATTTTTGCAAATTTGCAGACGAATGGCAAGCCGGCTGGCCAAGGCATTTTCGACGCGAAATTTTATGTTTCTACAAGGGTACATAATAATAAAATCTACAATATAGATATTTCCAAGTATTAAATACAGAAAAGAAGAAAAATAAATGAATATTGAAATTGAAAATCTATACTAATAAAAAAACGAAAGAAAGGAAAAAAAGAAAGAGAGAAGAAAGAAAGAAAGAAAATAAATAAGTAGTCTTCTTATGAGTTGTTGCCTGGGCAGGGTCCATCCCTTACATTTAACAGTCAGGTTGGGGGTTTCAGAACATGCAACAGAGTATGTAAAAATGATTAGTACTAGTTTATATTTGTGTAGATATGTGTTTATGATGTATATATTCTTTTGTACTGCAGAATGTACGGTTTAACAGGAAAGCTTTCAGTTTATTCTTGAATGTGTGTACAGAGTTTAAGCTTTTAAATTCACTAGGGAGTTTGTTGTATAGTGTAATGCCTTCTATAAGAGTACTTTTTTGAAAGATCGAAGTTTCTCTGTGTGGGACATGCAGGTTTCTTTTTTGTCTAGTATCATAGTTATGAACTTCTGTGTTTAGAGTAACAGAATCCTTGTTTTCTAAAAGAGCCTTCTTGTGAAGATTAATATTTCTAAAATTTACATGCATGGTAAGTGGTAGGATTTGTAATTTTTTGAAAAGTGGTTTGCAGGACTCGTATTTGTGTTTGTCATTGTTCTAATATTCGTTTTTGGATGATGAAAGTGTGAATACTTTCTGGAGAATTTCCCCAGAATATGATTCCGTATTTTAGATGCGAGTGTACTTTTGCAAAGTATACGGTTCGCAGTGTATAGAAGTTAGAATTTGAATTAAGAATGTAGATGGCATAACATGACTTGGTAAGCTTGTTGTTTAGATCTGTGATGTGAGAGTTCCATTTTAGATAGTCTTGAATAGTGAAACTCAGAAAGTTGTTTTTTGGTCAATTTTTACAGGCATATTTTTTATCATCAATTGTGTTGGTGGCTTTTCTTTAGAGAGTGGATTCCAAAAGTTTAGGGAGACAGTTTTACTGGTATTTATGATGAGTTTATTTTCCTGGAACCATTTAACTAGTGCTTCTAGAACTGTTTGTGCTTCTTTTTGTAGAGTTTGTTGAGTATTAGCTTTAATAATAATGTTTGTGTCATCTGCAAATAGGACCATTTTGTTCTTTTGTCGAGTCAGGGGCATGTCATTGATGTATAAGAGAAATAATGTAGGGCCCAGGGGCGTAGCGTGGATTTTTTAAGAGGGGAAGCGGCATATTCTGTATTCAACCTACATCGTTTACGGATGGTTCGAGGAACTATTTAATTAAAAGTACCTTGTTAATGGAACTTTTCATGTGACATTTCTTGATAAAAGTATTTTTATTCTCAGTATTGTTATCAGAAAGTAAATATCTTTCTTTCAGTACTTGGAAATGTTTTAGTTAGTTTTATTCGTCGATAAGCGAAACAAGAAATACACAGAAATATTTCTCTATCAAGAGAATAGAAACGAAATTACATTCTAGAGAGATGTTTCATCCGGAATCTAGAATGATCTGTTTTTTTAAAAAATTTTTATCAAATAAACATAGATCTTCCCTTATGTGTTGCACTAGTAAAATTCGACCGGTACATAGCCATCACACTGCAGTCAGTCCTACTAACAGGACAATCTGGAAACCTCAATGCTAATTTTCTCACTAAAGAGTACGTGCTTTACTATTCCTTATTACTTGATACACTTTCCCTCAACAACGTCTTTATATTAGATGAGAAAGTCCAAGCATACTGTATAAATCTCAAATTTAATCGACTCAACAAAATATCCCTAAATATGACGCAGGAGCATTTTGCTCCTTTATATACCTTTTTTCACGTTTCTAAATTTAAAGGAGTCATATTGGAAGGTTTCATAAGGAAAAATCAAAGTAATATTATAATTTATTAACTTTTATTTTTAAACAATTACATTTTAAAATTAAGTGCAATTCTTCTTGGTTTACGGGCATATACATCAATGACATCATTAAAAAACGATGGCTTTGTCATCATCGAATCTAAAAGCTGACTCTCGATATTCAGTAAGGACAAACGAGAAAGTCTTTCATCGCTTTGTGAATTTCGAAGATAGTTTTTTACTCTCCGGAGAGCAGAAAATGACCTCTCCGCCGACGCACTTGTAGCAGGTATAGTGAGAATCAAAGCGGTCAGTATGTATGTTTGGGGAAAGACATCTGTGAGTTCATGGTGCTTGATATAATCATTTAATTTACTGACACTCTTGTGGAACTCATTATCAAAAATAAATGGCTGTGAGCTCACTTTTCAATCGCGCAGAGTCAAAATGCCTTCCATAAACATCCATTAGACAATTGAAAGCTTCACTGGGGAATGACGACTGATAACTTAAATAGAGATCTGGGTTAAGAAGGCTTAGGAATTTCAATTTAGAAGTATCAGAAAATCTATCAGATACATGACATATTAAGTTGTCTATAACTTCTATAAACAATCTCTTGTACACATTCTTTTCATTCTCTGTATTTTCTACTCTGGCTCGCTTGATGCACTGAAAATTCGCTTCTTTCTCTGTTGCAACCTTCCCAAAAGCATTCAAAAGTGTCTCGAAACTGCTTCAGATATATCCCAAAATCTTCAATTTTTTTCATGCAGTACATAATATCATTGGACTTATTTTGTAAAATTTTAAATAATGAGTCAGAAAGAGGAAAAATACATGAAAACAAAGTTAAGAAAAAATTAAAGTCAAAGTCTTTCAAAAGATTAAAATAGCCACGAGCAGATCACAGAGTTTCAGCGTCCCAGTCACTTGAATTTTCTGTTACTGAAGCAAATAATTCCTGCAGATCACTCGTATGATTTTTCACAGTCAGTACAAGCCTGCTGGTGAAATTCCAACGTGTTGGTGCAGCTGATGGCAATCGCTTTTTCACTACAGTGTCTAAAGCTTCAATCCGCCTAGTAGATTTAGAAAAGAATGCTCCTAATCCTGATAAAGAGGGCGAAAAATATTCGCACTTCTTTAATACAGCTAGCAGATTGTCCTAAGACTAAATTTAATTTGTGAGCATAACAATGCACAAATATTGCTTCTTTACAAATCATCTTTAACTTGGCCTGAAGTCCAGCATGTTCCCCTGCCATAACTGCTGCGCCATCATACGTTTGCGCTATTACTTTTGTGTCGCACTTGTACGTGCTAATAACTCCTTTTGCATGTTCTAATAATCCAGATGCGGATCTGTCTTTGCTGCAGTCAGTGAAATGCAAGAATCTTTCTTGAACGCCATTCTTTGAAACATACCGCAACACGCTTGTGAGTTGCGATTTCATGGTCACATCAGTCGTTTCATCAAATATTAATGCCACAAATTGAGCCTCAGAAACCTCCTTTTCAATTTCTCTGTGCATAACTTCCGCAACTGCCGCAATAATATCATTCTGGACGTCAGGAGATGTTCCACGAAACACATTGTTGCTTTCAATAACAGCTAAAAGTTCAGTATTATAATTACCCAAAAATTTAAGAATTTCAATGTAGTTGCCTCGATTATGAGACTCGACAATTTCATTGTGTCCGCGAAACGCCAATCCTAGTTTTCCTAAAAGACAAACAACTCTGATTATATGAGTCAACATATCTCTGTTCTTTGAAACTTCTACGTTGTGACGTTGTACAGACAACCGAAACTGCTCACTGAGACTGCATTCAATTCTCTGTTTTCCAAACAGTTTGAAATTTTTTAGGGATAGGATGTGAGAAACTGAAGTTTCATGGCGAGCCTGTGCTTTGTGAATATTGTGAAGATCATCAAATCCTCCTTGCGTCCACACGGATTTCTCTTTAGAAAACAATAAACATGGCCAACAGAATAATTTATTTGTGTTTCTGCACCCACTTATCCACGGAACATTCTCGTAGATTTGTGCACGAAAATGTCGTATGAAATTCTTCTTCCCTTTCGAATGGCACTCAATATGAAGTTCTGGTGTAGGTTTTCCAGTCGCAATAATTTTTGATTTTTCCTCAAAAGAAAGGCTTGAAAATGTATTTTGTTTTAAATGTTCAATTGCACATCCACATAAAGACGGCGATGCTCCATCACCGTTCGAACGCCCGGCACGGGTTGCAGCCGCAGCCCCTTCCATAATGGTCTGGAAGCGCCGGCCCGTAGCGCGTCCGTCTGCCTACAATAACCTATGCAAGGAACACGTTCGAACAGTTACGAAGAAATCTCCAAAATTTTTAAAAAAGGAGTTGTCTATGAACGCTGATACTTACACTGCCTTGATGCCTGGTTCACGCTTTATTCACAGTTCAGTAGTCACGTTTCAATCACAGTCCTTCACAAGCCAAACTCACTATTCCATCTGAACCACGGAGGTCTCCTGAGGGCTGCGCTTCTTGTAGCCTCGCACAGGGTACACCAGGGGGATATATACTCTCTGGGGTACACAATATTTCACGCGCCGCCCGCCCTATTCGAACTACAATAGCCTCCTCTGACAATCTTCAGGGCGAGGGAAATACGAAGAAGTGCGTGAAAAACTAGAAACCATGAAATCCCGGTAAAGTAGAAACTATAGATATTCCAACATTTCATCGAGTTTGATAAGCGGATACTAATACATTTAAAATGTAAAAAATTGTGATGGAAATTCGTAAGGGAAGCGGCGCTTCCAGCGCGTCTATGGACGCTACGCCCCTGGTAGGGCCTAGGATTGATCCTTGTGGTACTCCATTATTTATCATTTTAGGTTGGGAAAAATGGGTTGAAATCTTTTTATCTCTAACATGCTTTATTGTGACTACTTGACAACGATTTGAAAGGTAAGATTTAACCCATTGATGTGCAATGCCTCTAATTCCCAAAATTTTAAGTTTGGATAACATTATGGGATGGTCAATAATGCCAAATGCTTTGGATAAGTCTAGGGATTTCTTTCTGATCTAGAGCACCAAGTATGTCATTTAGAAAGGTGAAGATAGCTGTATCTGTAGATCTACCATTTCTAAATCCATGTTGAGCCTCTGTAAATATGTTATTAGAATTGAGAAAATTTTTGAGCCTATCTTAAGAGCTTTTCTAGAATTTTGGAAAATCCAGATAGTAAGGATGTTGGTCTGTAATTTGTGAGATCGTGAGTATTGCCTTTATTGAATAGCGGCTTCACTTTTGCTTTTTTTGAGAATTTCTGGGAAGATACCAGTCATTAAGGAGTGGTTACAAATGTGAGAAAGTGGTTCTATTATGTTTGTTGCTATATATTTAATGAGGGTGTCAGGGATATTATCCAGTCCTGTGGAGAATTTATTTTTCATTTGATAAATGATTTTTTGTATTTCTGCAGGTGAAGTTTCTGAAATGTCTATGGAATTTATATTTGATAATGTGTGGATATTTGACTGCATGTTTATATTATTTAATAAATTACAGTGAATTAGTTTTTCACCAATTCTGAGAAATGTCTATTGAATGTGTTTGCTATTTCCTGTGGGCTGTGCAGAACATTGTTTTTGTAGTGAAGTTCAATGGTTTTAGTGTTTCTGTTTTTAGAATATTTTTCACAATGTTCCACATTTCTTTTGTTTTGTTTTGTGCTCTGGCAATGCGATGATCGATCATTAACAGTTTGGCCTGTTTAATTACTTCTTCAGGATACTTTTGTATGTTTTGTAATAAGAAATGAAATCAGAACTACATTCATTGTGAAGGATTGTTTCAGGTATGTATCGTTTTCTTTCACATGATGTTTTGATTCCTTTTGTTATCCATAATTTGTGGTTTTTGCTTTTTATTTTCTTCAGTGTTTGTGGGAAAAAGTGTTGAGATAACTTTGGAATACGTTTATAAATAAGTTAAATTTGGTATCAGTGTCTGTTGCTTTGTATACTTCCTCCCAGTTTTCTGAACTTAGAGAGTTATATTTGTCCAAGTTTTCTTTAGAGAAGTTTCGGGTTTCTCTATAAAGTGTTTCCTTAATAACTTCTGAGTCCATTTTGAGTTTTAGAATTTGTGCTGTATGGTCACTGAAGCCTGTGTTGTACGTAACAGCTGAATAGTTGCAATCATTTGGGTCTATTATTATTTGATCAATGGCGGTACTGCTTTTTTAGATATTCTGGTAGGTTGATTTACAATGGTTAAGTTAAAGGATTTAAGTAAATTTTTGAATAGTTTCTCGTCGTTTGATTTTGACAAAAAGTTTATATTGAAATCATTGCATATTTTATAATTTCTCCATTTTTATAAGTTTCACAAGAAGAATTTCAAGGTTTTTTAAGAAAACATTTGTGTTTCCTGTGGGGTATGGTACGTACATAAAATCCATATTCTTTGTTTTGGTAGATCCACAATAGATATTTCAAAGTCCTTATCTTTTAAGAGAGAGGAGTATTCTGTGATTGACACATAATGAATATTATGACATTGTTTAAACATTCTTTAAAATTTGGGGGTACTTTACATTAAGTCCCCCAGACATTTTCAAAATTTTTTAAAAAAAGGGTGCACATTTTTTCTTCAAATTTCTTGTAGCAATAGAGTAAAATACACTTATAAACGTGGGAGAGGTCAATTTTCATGGTCAACTCTGAATTGTGGGAAAATTGCAAACGTTTGAATTTTTTCGGCGTCTTTCTACAACTACTAAATTGACATGAGAAGATTTTTCCTTCAAATCAAATTTGTTCTTCATAATTAATTCTTTAATTAGAGCCATGTAAATTTTTTGAAAATTTTTAGAGTTATAACGCTATATTGTGTGCCATTTGTGCAATTAAAAAAAATGACAAAACCAAGATTTTCTCCAAAACGGCTCCAATTTTTTCTCTGAACTTTTGTTATGATAGTGTTAAATGAACTCTATGATATGACAAATGTTATATTGCCCTATTCTTTTGTTTTTCAAAAATTACAAAAATGTAATGTTTTTTATTTCTCTCACATCGTTAATATTTACATTAGTGACGATTTGTTCACTTTATTGCATTTATGAGTAAATGCGCTTTAAATAGTGTCAGATAGTTTCTCGAAAATTCCTGTTTTCTGTGAAAAGAATCTCAAAATTCTGCATTTTCATAAACGCTCAAACGCCATTTTCTCATAAATGGATCCAAATTTTTTCTTCACACTTTTCGAACGGATAGTGCTAATTACACTCTTTTACAATGTAAAGTTCTTTTTTGAGTATTTTTTGTAAACACAAATTTTTCATTCAAAGTATTACACAAATGTAATTTTTTAAATGATCTCTCACAATGTTAATATGTACATTTCCAGCAATTTGTAAACACTATTGTATTCATAAGTTACAGTGCTTTAAATAACTTCAAATGAAGTTTTTCGAAAACTCTAAAATTTTCTGTGAAAAAACTTCAAATTTCGAATTTACTGTATCTCTTAAACGCCATTTTCTTCAAAATGGTTACAAATTTTTCAAAGAAAATTCCATTTAGAACGAGGTTTTACTGTTCTTTAACATTCTTAAAATAATATTTCCGTTCTATTAGGAAGCTGAAAAATTAAGAAAATGTCAAAAAAATGGTTTGGGCGTTGAGAAATGGTAGCTGGCAAGGATATGTGGCAAGTCTGAATAGCCAGCTGACCCAAAGGAAACAGAAAACTAATACAGGAGTCTGTACCATTCTGTAACACCACTAGTTTTAACTGCAGTTCAGTAGTCACAAATATCTGAAAAAAAATTGCAACAATTTTTCTTTTCAGAGGAATTTATCAGATTTTTTCCATGCTTGTAAAATTTCTTTTTTTCAATTTTTTTTTGATTTGAATTTGGGCTTGAAAAAATATCAAAAATTGCTTTTCAGATAGTTTACATTGATGAATTTATCATAATTTTTTTCAGTCAGATAAAATACTGTTAAATTGACGAAAAAATTGAAATAAAAAAACAACACATTTTTAGCTGTATTGAGATGTGGGTGGTGGGATGGGAGCTAAAAATCTTTCAAAAAAATTATTTTTATGTTAGAATTATAGTGTAACTATTCATATGTCATTTGGTTGAGCGGAACTTTTTCCCATCTTATCTGGGGTTCTCTTTCTACCTGACCAATCCTCACACGAACAAATGACGAATGAAAGTGTTATAAAGGAGTAATGTCTGCTTGGAAGAAAACTACATTGCATTTGCACTTTTCAAAGGCTCTAGGAAATATCTGATGTTGCACGAGTACCAGCCAATGGACCCTCATACCTATTACACATTCCTTCAAATTCAACATCATGTAAAAATTTTGGATTTATCAATTTATTCATTCAAAATTAAAATTATTTCTGACGAACACTTGGCATACAAGAAAGATTATTGAAACAAAGCACGCAATGGACTTTTAAGCAGAGAGAATGTAAATGATAATTTGTTTAATTTCTTCCAAAATAGTATATGTAAACATGCCTAGTAATACAATTTATTATTTTTACTGGTTGCAATTAACAATCCCTCCCAGAGTCACATTCATCTGTATATTTTTAGAACACCTGATTCATTTCAAGATTTCTATTAAGATATAGTGAGCATAAATTGTGTTGAGGTTTCTTTCTATTTCTAAGGAATGGTACAATAAGGGTATTTGTAAACTAATTATAAGAAAACTTTTGAACATATTTGACAATATCACAGTTGAATTTTTAACCACTGAGAGGACAAAACAAATTGAGCATTAGATAAAATTGTTCAAATTGAGGACTTGGACATAACTACCTAGGATAGTTCTTCATAATGGAACATTTTAATATTTGTAGATATTTTTTTTCATAATGGAAGAAAACACTGTGAGCAAATGTTAATAGTTTGGAAAGTGGGGTACGTCTGTGGATTAAGTGAATATATGATACAGAACAGGAACCAAAATAAAATGGACATTTAAACCTGGATAGGAATACCATTGTGAACAAATAGAATTTTTGGCCACTGCTAAACAATACTATTATTGTTACCCCAATGTTTATTTTGAAACTGATGATAATGAAAGCAATTCAAATATATTTTATTAAACAATTATTTATATTTGGGTAAGTTTACAAATAGCACACACGTTGCATGTGAAAACTGTAATTTCAGAATTTATGTAGATAAATTTATAAATTTATTTGAATTGCAATTGGGTATATCCTGGTGGCAGTTTTTGAGGGAATGAATAGGGTAATATAATTTCATGCAAATAATATAATGACAATAATAATAGTAAAATAATAATATAAAAACTGATGATTCATAAAACATAAAAATTAGATAAAGAAAAAGAAAAGAAACATGCCTCTAATCTAAATCCTGCATTATTTCTCTACTCTAAACTGCATGAAGCCACACTTCACTACATTACCTAATGTTCTTAGTTAAGGTCCTTACAAACTTAGGAATATCCTACATTGATTTCTTAAATTGTTGAACACTTCGAGGAAAGAGCTGAAAAGTTTTTGCAGGCAATCTATTCCATTCCATTATCGTTTGATTTGTAAAAGAGAATTTTCCAACATCGATTCTCTGTGGTGGTAAATAGATTTTGGGCCTGTGACTCCCGCCCCTCAATTGATGTATATAGGAATACTTAGCCGTTATTTAATTTCTTTTCAAGCTGAATAACTGCTATAGGCTTCATGCCATTGTCTGCCTGTTTTTGAGGGAATCCCCCTCTTCCATTTTCCTGTCCTTGAAAGTAAATTTAACTGCCTTATACTGAATCCTATCCAAAGTTTTACATTGCATAATTTGGTGCAGTGTATACTTATGTTTATGATAAAGCAATTATTTGCAAATAATTGTTCAAAATTCAGGTTTATAAGTTTGGACAATTTATGTCTAATAATATTATGCAAATAATTTTTTAATCTTGGAATAACAACAGGATGCAAGAGAGAAACTGACCACATATAAAGAAAGAAAAGCAATAAGTTAATTGCCAAGCCATACAGTCAGGCTGATCTTTCAAGAATACATAACCAGTCAGAAGTTTTGATCTGCTTATTACTTCTGTGATTCAATTAAATTAAACAATACTATCAAAGAATCATTGAACTGATCACTCTTATTCAATATATTTGATATGAAAGTACTCTGACAATATTGAAAGTACTTTGTGTTCTTTGATCACTACTTAAAATTTTAGGCTAGTTTGACAAGCACCTTACTCAAGCAGAAATGACTTGATTTTGTGGAGTGATGCCCAAATTAGAATTAATTCAATGAATGAAACTGATACGATGGTGTGAAGGATGCCAGGAATTATTAGTTTCAATGCTGGATTATAAAGTGAAACCATCTTCAGTTCATGTGGGGTTGAAGCCCAAGCCTACAGCCCAGTTCTCTGTGTGTTGTACAAGTTTTCTTAACATTCCAACACTCATAACTGAATACAAACAGTACAATTTGGTTGAAAACACTGGTAACATTCAACATTAGCACAGTCCTTTTGTCAGTGCTGGTTTCCAATGCACAATTACTTTAATACATGTACAGATTTTAATTTGCATTGCATACAGTCACTTTATGAATATTAGAAGAAAGAAAGATTGAAGAAAGAAAGATCAATGAAGATTAATTGTCAAGGTTTCAGTGAAAACAGACATTATTAAATTACCTAACAACACATTTCAACATTTAAAAATTTGAGTGTTGATCTGATATTTTAAGTACTTCTTGTCATAAAAAATGTCATTTATCATTATTAGTGCTTTTCTTTTTTTAACTAAAAATGTACGTGAATTTATTACTTTTTATGAAATCATGGTTTGGTGATTCACTTTTCTGAGCAAGTACACAGCATGTAGGATTCTAAAAACTACAACTTGCTTCGAAAGAACTTCAATTTAGATTCTCATGGAGGCTGGGATAAAGAACCCTCTCTTTGGCACTAAAATCTTGCCAAGGCCAAATATTTAAAACAATTAAAGAGAAAAAGTACTGAATTCCTGTCAAATATCTTGCTAACAAATCTAACTTGCAACACAACTTTGGTAATAAACCTCGACTTTCTTTAAACCTGCCTTTCTTATTCAGTTATAATATACAGGGGTGTCCAAAATGATGTTACCACTTACATGCTACTACATAATTCTTAGCATTTACTTGTTGCAGACTAGATATGAGCACCTGACTTACACTGGAAGAGAGAAGAAAATTAGCAGCTTGGATGGAGGTGTTCAGGTCACCCACAATAGTAAGAAACAAATTTCAGCAATGGTTTAGTAAGGATTCTCCAAACTGTTTAACTATTCAGCGACTGCATAAGAAATTTGTGTGTAACAGTTCTGCGACCAATAATGACAGTAAAGGAAACAGTGGACATCCAAGAAGTATTCAAACAAAAGATAACTTCATAAATGTACAAGGCACAATGAGAAGTCCAAGAATGTCAAGTATGAGATTAGCATTGGAAGCTGGAATCACGCATACAAGTCTCTTAAGAATTCACCTCAATCTGAGAATGAAGCAGCACCACTTAAAATCATACAGATCCTTTCTGACAATGATAAAATTGCTCGTGTACGAACTGCGGAAGTGTTATTGTGTTAAATGACGGGCATAGACCCTAATGTTGTTTTTTATGTCAGACGAAGCCACATTTCATGTCAGCATCAACCTATGCAAGCACAATAGCATCATTTGGATAACGATCCCCATGAAGGAAGCACACTCTATCCTCTCTGAAAGTTAATGAATGGTGCGGTATTTCGAAATTTAGATTACTTGGTCCATATCTTTTACTTTCCCGTATCCATACGTATATATGGAGTAATATGTGTAGTATAGGGAAAGTTATGTAATGCTGTGGAAAATCGATTTCGAGATTTTAACGGAAATATGTGTTTTGGGGACCCCTGATACCGAAAAAGTGGTTCTTTTCAAAACCACTTTCACCTTTCAAAACTCTCGGTCTGTCAGTCTTTCTGAAAAACACTAGCATCTAAACCATATGTCCACTTGAGGTGCCGCGATTTTGAAAACCTTTCTTCAAAATTTGGGAAATTTGTACTTTACATGAAAACCCCCGGACATTTTCTCAAAAACGGCTCCAAATTTTTTCTTTAAATTTCTTGTATGAATAGAGTAAAATACACTTATTAAGGCGGCATAGGTCCTAATTTCACAGTTAACTGAATTTGCGAAAATTGCAAAAGTTTGAATTTTTTTTCAATCTTCCTCCAACTACAAAATTAAAGGTAGAGATTTTTCCTTCAAATAAAATTTGTTCTCCATAGTGAATTCTTTCATTAAGGTCAAGTAGGGTTTTTTTTTAATATTTTAGTAGTTTTTGCGCAATATTCACAATTTTAAAAAAGTATAAAACCAAGATTTTCTCAAAAACGGCTCCAACTTTTCTTTAAACTTCTCGTAGGGATAGTGCTAAATGTACTTTATGAGATGACAAAAATGCCATATTGCTCTATTCTTTTGTTTTTGAAAAAAATACAAAAATGTAATTTTTTTGACCCATCTTTCACATCATTAATATTTACATTAGCAGTGATTTGTTCACAGTATTTTATTAACGAGTACATGTGCTTTAAATAATCTCCTATAAAGTTTCTTGAAAACTTAACCGTTTTCTGTGAAAACTAGTTCAAAATTCCGAATTTTCAGAAATGCCCAAACCATTTTCTCATTAACGGCACCAAATTTTTCTTTGAACTTGTCGAACAGATAGTGCTATTTGCACTCTTTAATGTGATGTGAAGTTCATTTTGGGGTATTTTTTTGTTTTTTTTGGGTTCTCTCATTCTGATAATACACACATTTCCAGCAATTTGTAAACACCATTGAATTTGTCAGAGTAAGTGCTTCAAAGGAAGTTTTTCAAAAACAAAAAATTTCTGTGAAAAAAAGCTTCAAATTTTGCATTTATAGTAGCACTTCACGCCATTTTCTTAAAAATGGCTCCAAATTCAAGGAAAATAGCCATTTAGGACAAGGTTTTTACTGTTTTCTAATATTCTTAAAATAATATTTCTGTTCTATTAGGAAAAGGAAAAATTAATAAAACGTGAAAATAATTTACTTTGGGCGGCAATAGATGGCAGCTGTCAAGAGAAGTGGCAGGTCCGAATAGCTAGCAAGACAAAACGAAAAAGAAAACTAATACAGGAAAGTCTGTGCATCACTAGAAAGCACCACAAGTTTAATGATCAAACAGTAAAAGTAGATTCTTACTTACATCTGTTGAAGAATTTTCCTGTTGATAATCTTCTCATCCATATCCTAACATCAGATTACTTCCACCAAAATGGTGCACCACCACATTATTCCTTAACAGTTCGACAATACCTGGATGAACATTTGGTAGATGTTGGATAGAAAGGGGTGGACCTTTGGTTTGGCCAGCATGGTCACCAGATCTTGTTCCATGTGCTTCTTTACGATGAATGGTAAAAGAACGCATACATGCTTCAAAACCTACCGACATTAATGACCTTCAGGAACGCATAACAGCAGTGGTCTGCTCTATACCAAGGGAAATGTGTGAACAAGCTACGGATTGTATGAAAAGACTTCACAAATGTATTGAGAAGAAAGGAGTACAGGTCGAAACAGTGCAGTAGCTTCATGTGGACTTGTGTACATAGTGTGTGTTATTATGTTATTAAAATAATAGTGAATCACACATAATTGGTAACATCTTTTTTGGACACCCTGTACAATGGTCATGAAGGCACAATAGTTATTTATGAACCAAGGGCATTATAAGGACTAATTCAATGAATGTAACTTCATTATTTGTGCACTTCTTTTGAATTTCAGTGGGAAATATAGTTATTGAAATTATAGTTTTCCATGTTGTCATGGCAAAAAGTATTATTCTTTCATGAAGAACATAATGAGGGTTAAGGGCACAAATTTATAGCTATTTTACCTTTGAAAATATATTTTATTATATAGGAGCGAATATTTTGTCAAATTCGACTAGAATATGGTTTAGGATAGAGATCACAGAATTATGAAAACGTGCACAAATTTCACTTCTCCCCATAGCTCATCACACACAGTTTTAAACTGTTTTTGACATCAATAAATAAATAATGTTCGAACAGTAACCAAAAGCCTGAGGGCCCTTGGACCGAGGGCTTTTTGGTGCTCGAGATCATTAGAAACAATTAACGCCCGTTGTACATACATAATTTTATTTCTTTAACTAATTTTATTGACTCAGATTTACTTATTACCTAGATATTAACTTGACTCGGTTTCTCTTTTTAAATTTCCCTCCAATAATTCCTTTTCATAATTCCCTCCATAAGAGAACATATACCATCATTCAACTGTTTTCCCTCATAACAATGATCTTTTTGATCCAAGTCAGTTATGTAGTGAATATCGAGCTCCGCATCAAAGGTGATAACAAGCTATAACATAACACTAAAAAAAAAAAAAAACATTATATAATGGCATTGTTCAAAATCAGAATTCCCAAGTATAGTCATGGAAATTTATCAAAATCACCATCACGGTGGAATTCAAATAGATTGATTTAAAAGTAAGATAGTGCCAAGCACACTGAAGTCTCAAATCTTTTTCTTGAATATTTCAGGGAATGATACAACTGCAGGATGATATTTATGATGCAATATGACATCAGCTGAAATAAAAGCCAAGCTCTCCTCATCTCACCTCTCTCTCTCTGCAATATCTAGGAAAAAAGCTTCACCAATAATCTACAATGACTCTGGGAAAGGAGCTACAATATATTAAGAACAAATGGGAGTAATAGAATAGGTATTATTTCTATTTAACAGCTAATTGAAATTATTTTGTATTTAAAAAAACACTAATTTTCTTGCAGAAAATTATAAAATACAGTATAGATATAGTTCTTGAAAAATAAATATTGATACAATAATGAAATATGAACATTACATCTAACATAAAATAAATGTATACTAATTCATGGCAAAACAAAAACCGAATGAAGTACTTAATTGATTTTAATGTCATCAACAAGAGTAAACAATAACTTGAAAACTGTATTTACAAAATTGTCTCCTTTCTTTCCAAACAAAACATAACATCTTAACAGTACCTAGATCCGGTAATATTAAAATTTCACGAAAACATAGAATTGTGCAAAGTATCCAGGTCATCTTGCCTTGCCTTCGCTCTGAGTTTTTCTTTCTTATAATTCTCATATTCCTCATCATCTGTTGGCAACTCATTACGGCACAATGGACATGTGCTGGTCTGGAATGAGAACACCAAATATAAGCATAACACACTTATTTGACCTATTTCCATTAAGTATCAAATGATTCCTTACTTTTTCTAGCCATGGTAATATACAAGACCCATGAAAAGAATGTTTACAGGGCAAAACTTTAACAGTTTCTCCTATTTCATGTTCTTTTAAACATACTGGACACTGGGAGCCTATATTTGACAGAAAAAGTTATTACAAGCACATAAAAACAAAAAAAAAACATCTGCACCACAAAAATTCATTTACCTGTAGCCGAAATTTCCTTTTCTTCCAAATTCCGAACAACTTCTTTGGACGCAGGTGGAGGAAGCCTCTGATCCTGTCCAAGCTCTTCCCACATGCCAAAATCACGCAACAATCTCACTAAATGCAAGAGATGGTTAGGAGTTTCCCCAGGACCCAAAGGTTGCCATCCCATTTCTTCAAAATAATCTGCCATAGCGATATTTTCTTTGAAATGTTGAAGGACGATCTCACAATTCTCTACCAGAAAAGAAACAGAAATTTACGTATGAGGCGTGATTGGCAAACAACACAAAATTACTTGCGCAGATGATTTGATGAATTTGACACTTAACAAGCTGATGACAAGCGACTATTAAATGAAACGGGGAAAGAAATTACAAAAATGTGAATTATTCATTGGCTTGAGCAATCCAAAATCAAGAGAGGAGGAACTAGGCAATTACATTTTACAGACCCGTTACTACAGATCCTATAAGACATCCCTCAGGCTAAAATACTTTCAAATTAAGAATATATGGTGTAAAATTTATCAAACAATATTAAAAACTAAGGGACTGCAGTGCTACCTATCGGATGTATTTTGAAACAAACCAGCGCAAAAATTCGAATGATGAAAATCAGTGAGCGTGCTTTGGTTGCACGGTTGCACAACCTCTAGATAATAGAAAAATATTTTATAATTTGTTAATAATGTACATTTTCGTTTTAATGACATTCAGTAATCAAGATACTGCAGCAACATCGATGTATACATCATTTTGAACCAAAGAACGGCCAATGAGCGCGCTCTCCCGCGTCTGGTTCTCTCCCAGGCCTTACACCACGTCATGCTCTTGGCTCGTATTACTGCATTTACTTTCTGGCTCTATGCTTCAACACAGGCTTCAATAAGGCCTTCGATTGCACAACTAATGTGTGAGGGTCTTGTCGCCAAGCGCTGCACGGCATTCGAGGGGAATCCCAATTTTTGTCTTCGTCTGACACTAGCTGAAAACTTATTTTATGAATTTCGCTTGTTATTGAAAGTTTACAAGTTCAGTCAATTATTGACAGTATTGAATGGATTATTTATGATGTTTGGAGAATTTGTTTTCATTTGATATTACGTTTGTAAATTCAAAATATACATTCGATGACTTCTTTGTGTAAAGTTGGCCGTTCTAGATGGAAGTCCCTTTCTGTCTCTCACAGTGTTTATTTCAGCCTCCCTGTTCGAAAACAAAGTTTAATTGATAAATTTTGAGCGGTTTTGACAAGATTTTGAAAGTGATGAGGCTTCATGTAAACTTTAAAATCAAAATATCGGTTTCAAACTCAGAGGATCTCAAGTTCCTTTAAATCGATTGAGGAATAACAATTTTGGAGAAAATCGACTGAACGATTTAGCGCTAGCGTTGACCACAACCAGACAGACGAACAGGCAGATGTTTTATACTTAGATTTGTATTTCTTGGCGCGTGGGGTCTTGTCTTCACGATGAAATATCTTCCGGTATTTCGCGTCGTTCTCGGCGTGCCGCTAGGTGTCGCATGATCGCGACTGATTCGAGCAGTACTGGCGACCATGATACTTGTTACTTGGTACAATAATTGGCAAATCAAGATCAGTAGTCAAAAATCTCAAGGAAAAAAATATTTTCTTTAAAACGAATCTCTTCTACTTATCCACTTATTATCAACTATAAAGCAATCCCTTGGATTCCTAATAAGACTCCAATTACCTATCTTGCATTACAACTTGATACTAAATTAACTTGGGAACCACACATTACATAAATAATAAATAAAACTAATGTCAAGCTTCTAAAATTATACCCATTTTTGAACAAAAATTCTCATCTTTCTTTAGATACAGCGTTATCTATATTTAAATATATAATTCACCCATCTTTGACATATGCATGCCCCATTTGGGGTGGTGCAGCGAAATCACATATTCACAAATTAGAAGTTATACAAGATAAATATCTAAGAAAAGCATTGAAAGCACCCTGGTTCATAAGAAACGATCAAATATTACACGAACTCAGTATTCTGCCTCTAAAATCCTGGATCCTTCGTCTCTCAGACAAATTATATACTTCCCTTACTTCTTCTCGTGCTTATACATCTTTTCGACTTGGAAAAACAGCGAATCCTTTTCCCAGAATTAAAATACGTTACCCAAAAGATATATTACATCCTCCATAGTTTACTCCATAGTATTTATTATTTATTGTATAAATTCCATATATTATGTACTATTTATAACCAATGTTTATTTTTATCATTGTCTTATCAAAATCAAAAATACCTAAATCAGTAGTATGTTAGAGGTTACTATTTAAGTTTCTCCTCGTATTCTTTTCAATGTTATTTAATGTTCGCACACTTGAAAGACAAATATTTTGTCGAACAAGTATTAATAAATATATTATAAAAAATTCGACTTCTAGCGGCACAACCGACAATGATACCGTGATATATTCCATCGCGAAGACATACCCCTACGCGCCCTACCCCTACGCGGATGCACACACGAAATGCAGGATCTGGACGTCCACCACGCACCATGAGGAGAGAGGACCGACGGATTGTCCGCCACGCACGAACAGATCCAACGGCAACGATGGGTGCTATTCAGCGGGCTGTGCAGCCTGCACTGTCACATCCTGTAAGCGCCAGTACCATTGGCAGGCGGTTGCACAACGCAGGACTCTCCGCACGCCGACCGTGCCTGCCTCTCACACCCCAGCAACGTCGCTACAGACTCGTCTGGTGCCGGGAATAATGGACCTGTGGCCGTGCAGACTGGCAGCGGGACATCTTCAGCGACGAGTCCCGCTTCAGCCTTGACGGCGACGACCACTGGGTCTGTGTCTGAAGGTGTAGTGGGGAGCGCCACGACGAGTGATTTGTGGTATCCCATCACACGTTCCACCAGCCTGGTGAGATGGTGTGGGGCGCGATATCCCATGGCGCCCGTTCACCGTTAGTGTTAATTGGAGGTACCGTGAAAGCCACACGCTACATTCAGGAGATCCTGCTACGGTGGCTCTGCCGTTCCTGAACGCCCACGCCCATGCCCTATTTCGACAGGATAACGCGCGTCCACATACCGTAGCCATCTCCCGAGCATGCCTTGCAACCGTCGATACTCTGCCAACGCCAGCAGCATTGCAAGACATGTCCCCGATCCAGAATGTTTGGGGTGTTATGGAGCGTGCGATCAGGATCCCACCCCTACCCACCAATCTGCAAGAACTGCGCGCTCAGGTGCAAGCTGCATGGGATGGACTAGCACAGGACATCATTCGAGAGCTGTAAAACTCCATGCCGCAATGTCTGAACGCGTGTGTTCGCAAAAATTGCGGTCCCACGCAATACTAACATGTACCGTGTAACGCAATAAATGTGTAACCATACAAATGTAAAGTGTAACCATTTTGTGTACGTGGTACCCTCTACCTGCCTGCCAACAATGATCACAATCCGCCTTGTCCTTCTGGGTGCAGCCTTTTTTAATGATGGGTTTTTTGTGAGATGAATTCGTTAATACAGTTAATACCTAATATAATGAATTCAATGCAAGAAATATATTTTTACCTTCTCGCGCTTTTTCATTTAAAGTTTTGAATAACTCTATTGCTTGAAACTAATTTTCGCACCAAATGTTTTACGAGTTCAAATGAGTTTTACAAAAAATGATGACTGAGATGTGTTAATACGGAAAGAAATTATGGAATAAATACAAATAGTATTATGTAACGATTACTAATGGCGAGAAAGTACGTGCTGTTTCAGCACCACTAGTTGTGAATGATGTATAAACAATAATGTGAAACTAGTGGTACTAAAACAGCACGTAATTTCTCGCCTTTAGTAATGAAATATTCTAAATTATCTCACTTATTAATTTGCCATTTCTTTGGCAAGTTGTTTGAAATATACCAATTTACTCGAACTGAACTAATCTGACAGATACTCGTAACTATTTACGAATATTTTAATTATTTGTTTTTGATAATTTTGGCGCCAGGAAATAATTACGAATGTGATTATTCGCTCTTGTCTGCAAATTAATTTTATCAGCTTTCACTATCCCGTTCTTGCTCAGTCGGTCGGGTTCGAATTTATAAGTATTGCTTACCCGTTCTGCAATCACTTATTCAATCTGCCATGCGTAAGGAGTAGCGAGGAACCTGAAAATTCTGTTAAAAGAACTTCTAATTCTGGATTGCAGGTATTGTAAAATAATGATCACCTTTCTTTCCAAAATATCAACAGTGATTTATTACAAAAAATGATTCAACTTTTCAGTAAACTTTAAAACATGATAACTATTATAAAAGCTTCGAAGTTTTTGTTAAACCTCAAATTCTTTTGGTCATGACCGGTTTTGCATTTCTAATAGTTTCATTTCAATTTCAAAAACAAAAGACCTGTGCACTGTTCTGTGCTGTGCACCATTTAATTCTTCGCTCTCATTCTTCACTTTCCCTTCGACAACGCCTCGCAGAACCTTCTCAGTTGTTCCGCGATGATTTCTTTCTTCCGAAAAAGTGTTCGTTCAATATTAATTTATGTCGTCCATTAAATTAAAATATTAATGGCCCGTTAACTTTCCTATGCTTGCGTCACGGACGGACGCATTTACACGTACTCTTCCACAATGAACAAATTCCCAGTCTTTTTCCTGAATTGCGTCTTATCCTGCTCTAATATTATCAAAACAAATTTTACATTAATCCCACGTCCTCTGGTGAAAGCTACTACCTATCCCGATTACTACTCCTTTTCAATCTGACTTCGTTTGAATTACTTTAAAATGCAAGCATTCTTATCCCCAACCACAGCTAAATTTTTGACCTGCTCGATACCATGTCGTGAGCAAGAATGAATGTCCCCCGTCATCTTCAAGCTTCAAAAACTATATCCCTCTTTTGTTCCCGACAAAAGATGTTCTTCCGCCTCGACTATTGATTTCCATATATATTTTCTGTTACCAAAATAAACCCTAATGACGGTTGTTTACTCTCTACCGTCCCGCTTCCACAGCCACAGCTACCCCCACGATCGTCGCTTGACTCAACTATACTCCACTTCTGAAATATGACATTCCCCCGTAATGTTAATCGCTCCCATTTTAGTATATCCCAGTAGTAGTTATATAATACTATTTTTCTACTCCCGTTGTATAATGCTGTCATTGGTTGGCTGCAACCAGTTGCATAATGATAGCCATTTCGATACAGTTTCCATTATGATACAGGTTCTTGACCAATAACTGAGGCGCTTACAAACCACGTATTGGCACTTCATTAATCATTAAGAATCGGTGCAGTAAATGTTTCGTTCGAATGTGCACATTAAAATTGCATTTAATATTATATTATGCTTCTCAGTTTTAATTTCTTTTATCAGTAGTAATTTTTACGTGACATTTTATTTAAAATAAATTGGATCGTAATTTCACTTTAATACTATTTGACTAGCGCAGTGGTTGTTATTGCAGAGAACATTTGAGTGACGTTATGATCTGAACGCTACCCGTTTTGTGTTATTTGCTGCTGCCTTGTGGTTGTCCTTAAAAACAGGCCAATTCTTTAGTTTAAAATATTTAGTGAATGGTAGTTCTTTCTAGTGGTGTTGACGTTTCCAGAAATGAGAGAAAATGCGAAAATGGTGACGGGGGAATATTATTGCTGCAACCTTTGTAATCGCTCGCAAGCGCTGTGGTAAAACAAAGCCAACTGCGGGTGTAGGGTAGAGAGGTGTCCGCTAGGTGGCCTTGGCTGAATCTTGCATGTCGACTGCCACGAAACGATTCAGTGGAGACGTTTAACTTATAAAAGTTACCATACGTCGTAGAAAAAGTACCGTATGAAACTCGATGTAATGGGTATTAATACACTCGTGTGAAGTTTACGATACTCGCTCGTACCTCGCTCGTATCGTAATACATCTCAGTCATCATTTTTTACAAAACTCATTACAAACTAAAGATTTTCAAGCAAATATCAATAAAAATTTGACAATTATAACAGCTTTTTATACTTTTTTATTTATTCTAGCTTGGCCAATGGCCCTCTGCAGCCGCATAAGATGAATATAATAGTAATTTATACTTATATAATATTCTAGTTTTATATATTATACAATATCGTGCTTCAATGATTTATCATGAGAAAAGGCTCATCAGTTCTAGTCTATGGGGGATAGAAAAATTCTCTTGGTAGCTTTCTTTTTAATCTTTTGCGATGAGGATTTTGCTTACCTAAATGAATGTGAATGGCGGAAGGGATCTTTAATATTTTGGGATAGAATTTTGCGGCTAAGAGGGAGAAGTGGACGGGAATGGGTGTAATGCCACGTTCAATATGTAACTGCGAATTTGGAATGTACCAGGGAGCTTTAGTGATGGTCCGTAGGAATCTATTTTGATAAATTTGAATTTTGTGGATGTTTGTTTTGGCAGCGGCAGCCCAGACCGGGGAAGCATAGGACAGTATGGGTCGTATCATTGCTTTATAGAGGTGAGTAGCCACATGTAATTGTAGGGGGGATGATTTTTTGAGAATTGGATATAATTGGTGGACTCTACTAGTCACTAGAGCTATTCGGTGAGTAATATTTTTCCGTCCTGTAAGTCTTTTGTCGAACAGAACTCCAAGATATTTGACAGTTTTATTGTGAGGAAGCCAGGTGATGTTTTGATTTTGGTATGTAAGATTTGGGAGGACGTCTGGGTTACGGAGGGTAAATATGTTTGCCTGGCTTTTAGTTGGATTTATTTGAATGTGCCATTTTTTGGCCCAGCTGGAGAATAAAGTGAGGTGATGTTGCAGGTCTTTCACGGCAGATTCGAGATTGCTATTAGAGGAATAAAGTACTGTGTTTTCAGCAAATAGTGCTATTACAGTATTTTGAGTGATTGGTATATCTGATGTGTAAACGTTAAATAAAGTGAGAGAGGTGGGGAGCCTTGAGGTACTCCTGCTTTAATGGTGAAAGGTGCGGAGAGAGCTCCAGGGAGACGTACAGAAAAAGTTCGCTTTTTAAGAAAACTTGCAATGATTTGTGATAGATATAACGGAGTACCTAAACTTCGTAATTTGAAAATTAACCCTGGGTGCCAAACGGTATCGAAAGCTTTTGGTACATCTAGGAAAACTGCTGCTGTATGCTTGTGGTCATGGAATCCTTCAATGATATCTTCTGTTAGACGTAAGATTTGATTATATGTAGACAAAAGGGGTTGGAATCCAAACTGATGAGGTGGTATGGCATTGACTTAGCTGAGGTAAGAATTTAGCCTAGAGAGTATACATTTTTCTAATATCTTTCCCATTGTAGGTAGCAGGCTAACCGGACGATAGCTAGTTGGATCATTTTGTGCCTTCCCAGGCTTTAGAATGGGAATAATGTGAGCATGTTTCCATTTATCAGGGAAGTACGTTTGTCTCAAGGCAGCGTTAAATATTCCTGTAATATGTACTAATATGTAATATGCTTTTTATACTGGTAAATCATGTCCCAACAATAAGACGTAATTCACAGAAAGTAGCTTCCGAGTCTTTGTTGCCGAGTCTTTGTCCCAATCTGAGATTCCCTAAAGGCTAGCAATTTTTATTATATTTTACGACGAAACTAATATATAGGTGGCCCATTTAACTTGACAAATCAAAATAACTCGAAAAATATGCAATGTTCAGAAAATGTCAAAGGGCACATCTGTCAAGACGTAAAATCAAACATTCCCTCTCGCTCCTTGACGGTGAGATGGGACCCAACTTTGAAATGTTAAATGTGCACCCCCACTTTTTATTGTAGATTAGGATTCTACGCAAAAAAATAATACGTTTGGTCTAAAGCATTTTTGATGATTTAACGTGTTTAAATCAGCGCGGGCGATTTGAAGCCTCTGGACGTACATGAATACAAATAACACTGATAAACAAGCTATAGATATTTGGCACGGTGTTAATTTTTTCCAATGTAGTTTTTTATGTTGATTTCAAATCTGAAAACCGTTTTGCTCTATCACGTCAATTTTTTAAGATATGGACTAAAAATAATGTTCATGGAATACCGTTCATCAATTTTGTTATCCTCAAGTTTTTGATATTTTTTCACGCAACGCCAAGCAATATTTTCATTGTGAAAATATTTGCATTTACGTTAATTTTTTGAAGCATTGTCGATATCGCATTACTAATCTTCCATTTGTTTATATTTTATTTTCAATATTCTGTCACTCGTGCGTTCATTCGTAGCAGAGTACTCGCGTGCTGGGCTACATCCAACCCTCCCAGTCATGTAACTGATGGAAACGAAGATGTATAAGTACCGATTGTATATTCTACCCATCTGAAAGAGACATATGAAACTAGATTGCTACTTCTTGAAAAATATGCTATCACGAGTATAAATAGTGTGTCTGTGGTGATTTAAAAATTATCACATTTTTCATGGGAACATCTGACAGGGTACACGAAGAACTGCTACTTTATCTGCGAGTGGGACAGCAGAGATGGAAAGCACCAGTACATAAACAAAAATTGGCCTATCAAAACTACAATGCAGCAAGGAAATAAAAATGTACTTCGTGTGCCATTGACCCTGACAACGTAATCATGGCACCGCATCACATTAAGCTGAGACTCATTAAAATTTTCGTGAAGGCACTAGACAATGACTCGGATGATTTCCGGAATCCGTGCAACAAGTTTCCAGAGTTGAGTTATGCGAAAAAGAAAGAGTTTTCACGGGTCCACAATAAGTGTTAGATACGAAGATATCCAGCAATTTTTAAAATTTGTTTTCCTGTGTAATCGGATCGTCTCTCTCAATCAAAAAATGTTTTAGACCAAACTTATGTATTTTTTAGTGTAGAATCCGAATCTGCAATACAAAGTGGGGGTTCCCATTTAAGAGTTCAAAGTCGGCTCCCGCCTCTCCCTCAAGGGGTGAGTAGGGAAGTTTGATTTGTTTGACAGATGTCCCCCTTGGAGATATTAATTTTTTGTCTTTGACATTTTTCTGTACATTGCATATTTTTCGAGTCATTTTGATTTGTCAAGTTAAATAGGACACCCCGAATGAGGATTAAGGCAGTATGTGTGGACGTGTTCGAAGTTGCCGCGCAAAGCAGGGCACTTTCAAGAACTAGTAGGCTGACCGGTAGGAAAGGGGACTGACCAGAGGCAGTCGGAGAGATTTTCTTCCTTCTGATTTTGGCAGCGGTACGAAGAGCTTGTATCGACACGTATAGTGACGTATTGTGTTCAGTAGAGAGAACGTTAGAACAGTTTTGCGATAGAATTTAGTCGTTGCATTATTAATCCTTGTTACCAGAAGAGCAGTGCTTGAGTAGATAATAGTTTGAATGAACCGTGAAATTAATACCGCGAATAGTTGCGAGTTTTAAGAGAGAAAAGCAAGACGAGTTATTACACAGTTACAATCTAGTAATTCGGTACGAGAACAGAACTTTAGCGACATAACTGCTCTAGTGAACAGCAGTCATTCTAATCTACGAGCGCATGAACTGTATTCGTGAGAAACACGTGCTCAAAAAGCGTGGTGGTGCGGCATACGACGACGTGGACGAGGAAGACCGGAAGAGGATTGGTCGGAGAACCGCGGGACGAGGTCGAGAGACGATGTCGCAGCGTTGCGACGGCGACGCGAGTGAATTCGTGGTGGCCGGTCCCTGACCTTACGCACTGCAACGGCAGTTGAGACAAGGAACGTTGAGTATAAAAACGTTTAGTTCTGAGTTGTGAAAGAAGAATCGTAACGGTCTTTTAAACGCTCAAAATCTGGCATAGAAACTGGGAAGGGAAAGAAATCACAGCGTATGTCGCGTAGTTAAATACGCATTCCAAGTTCCAACGTGAGAACCAAGACAAAGTAAAATCACTGTAAATCCGAATAATCCATAATGTTTTAATTGCAAACGGATGAACTCTGTTAATTAGAATTCGAAAAAAACAGTGGTCTAGTAAAACATTCCATAAAAGAATGGAATGATCGCTTAGGTCATTTAAATTTGCATGATCTTTGCGAAGCTCTGACGAAGAGATACATGCAGGACATCAATATTCAAAATATTAACGATAATTTTAAATGCGAGATATGTTTGCAAGGTAAAATGTGTCGATTCTCGTTTCCAAACTTCTTTCAAAGGACTGACAGAATAGGGGTGTAGGTACGTTTGAATGTTTGTGGACAAATGCGCGTTAATTAACTCGGTGGGAACAGATGTATCTTTACATTCATTGACAACTGCTCCAGTTGGTGTGAAATAAATATATTTAAGCGTAAGAATAAAGTTGTTCAAGATTTTGATAATTTTAGAGCCTTCATGGATACCTAATGGGGAATTAAAAAGTACTCAAACGGATAATGGATCTGAAGATTTTGATGACATTCTGAAGAAATATGGAATTTTACTACGACTAACTACTCTATATAAACCAGAGCAGAATGGAATTGTTGAACGAAGAAATCGAACACTGATGGATACTGCGAAATGTTTATTAATCCAATCAGGGTTGCCTTCGTATTTATGGGCCGAAGCTGTTAATACTGACAATTACAAACGAAATACATGTCCGACAAAAAGATTAAACGGAAAATCACCATATTAAATTCTTCTCGGAAAACTACCGAGCATACGATTTGGTTCTGAAGTTTATGTCATGGTTAAATCACCCCAAAGAAGTAAGATTGAATCATGTTCCAAGAAAGGATTTTTGTGGGATATTATATAAATACAAAAGCTTACAGGATATGGATTCCAGATGAAAGATGAATAGTAATTTCAAGGGATATCAAATTTACAGGCAGTTTGGTTAGGTTGAACAACACATTTGAAAACTTCAAACCGAAAGAGGATTATGATTCAAGTCAATCAAACCTAACAGATGTAAAGAAAGGATTGAATAACATCTCAAAATCATTTATCGAAATAAATCTCTTTCCTGATAAAGAGAACAGATGCATTAAAAATCTTCACTGTAAGGACAAAATAAACGAAATTGCTGAAATTCACGGATCGAAAGAAGAAAATATTCAATCGGATTCAGAAAATACTGTCAAGCGATGCAGAGGAAGACCGCGCAAGATACACTCTGGACAACCAGGAACTCCACGACTGGATGAAGAAAGAAGCGAAGATCCTCTTCTAACTGAGGACATGCTCTGTCTGGTGAACAATCAAAAGAATAATTGAAAGCAATAGCAAGTGAAATCAATTTAAAAACATTAAAAACATTAGTTCCTAGATCAAAAGCTGGAGAAATCATAGGTAGTCGTTTTGTGTTGTGTAATAAATAATGAACTAATGATATTTTGAAAAGAAGAGAATCTAGAATCTTCACTAAAGGATATTCTTAACAATACGGAAGATATTTTCAAGAAACGTTTGCACTAGTCGCTCGTCTAGGTTCGATTCGAATAGCGATTGCACTCGCGGTACAAATTCAGATGAAAATTAGAAAATTCGACGTAGCAACAGCATTTCTTAATGGAACTTTAGAAGATGTGTTCATGAAGATTCGCAATGAAATGGAAGAAGTTTTGAAACATATCGTTCTAGATAAAAGTTATGATTATAAAACTGTTCGAGATGAAAAGTCTATGTTGGAAGAAATGTCAAATGGGGACGTGGTATGTCGTATGAAGAAAGCTATCTATGGCTTAAAGCAAGCAGGTCGAGGTTGGTACAAACATCTAGACAAAAAGCTTCGTCATGGAGGTGCTACTTCTACAAAAGGCGATCCTTGTTTTTATATGAAAGATCAAGACAGTGAAATGATGATCATCGTAGTATAGGTTGGTGATATTTTAGTAGTGTCGGGACCCGCAGAAGATTGAAGACTTTGGACGCAGATTAGCCGAGTTTTTCGAAGTTAGAGATCTTGCTGAAGTGAATCGTTGTTTGGGTATAGATTTTAGAGTAGAAGAAGACGCAATAAGTTTGAATCAAAGATCATTGAAATCTATACGAGGTGTTGGCTCTCCATCGTAATTCTTTATTGTGGCATAAAGCTTTTTCGGCCGCATTGCGGCCATCTTCAGTGCTACAAAAATAATAATAGTAATAATGATAATATATCTAAGTTACAAAAATTAAAAAATTAAAATTTTTTTACAGAATATTGTTATGAATTAAATTTTAAAGAAAACTATAAAATGTGAAATTGACATATAATTTTTAAAATGACAAATGAAAATTAAATTAAATTAATGGAATCTATTGCAAATAATATTGTGGCATAAAGCTTTTTCGGCCGCATTGCAGCCATCTTCAATGCTACAAAAATAATAATAGTAATAATGATAATATATCTAAGTTACAAAAATTAAAAATTTTTTACAGAATATTGTTATGAATTAAATTTTAAAGAAAACTATAAAATGTGAAATTGACATATAATTTTTAAAATGACAAATGAAAATTAAATTAAATTAATGGAATCTATTGCAAATAATATTGTGGCATAAAGCTTTTTCGGCCGCATTGCGGCCATCTTCAGTGCTACAAAAATAATAATAGTAATAATGATAATATATCTAAGTTACAAAAATTAAAAATTTTTTACAGAATATTGTTATGAATTAAATTTTAAAGAAAACTATAAAATGTGAAATTGACATATAATTTTTAAAATGACAAATGAAAATTAAATTAAATTAATGGAATCTATTGCAAATAATATTATGAAATTTTCATTTGTCATTTTAAAAATTATATGTCAATTTCACATTTTATAGTTTTCTTTAAAATTTAATTCATAACAATATTCTGTAAAAAAATTTTAATTTTTTAATTTTTGTATCTTAGATATATTATCATTATTACTATTATTAATTTTGTAGCACTGAAGATGGCCGCAATGCGGCCGAAAAAGCTTTATGCCACAATAAAGAATTACGATGGAGAGCCAACACCTCGTATAGATTTCAATGACAGAAGAAGCATCGTAAACACCGCACCATTTCCTACCATTGAATCAAAGAACATACAGATGACGTACTTTCCAGGTTCAATATGTCTAACTGTAATTCCGTGTCTACACCAATAGCTACAGGTAATATGTTATCTAAGACTGATGTGAGGAAAGACTGCGATGGCAACAAACATCCGTATCGTGAACTTGTTGAATGTTTATTGTATTTATCGCTAGCTACATGTCCCGACATCGCTCATGCAGTGAATGTACTATCGCAATTCAATAACTGTTTTGGGAAATCACATTGGGAAGCAGCAAAAGGAGTTTTTCGATATTTAAAAGTTACTAAAACATAGAAATTTGTCATAAAAATAACGGAGGATCTATTACTGATTATGTTGATGCTGCCTATAGTGGATCAATCGATGATAGAAAATTGTATACAGGACATGTATTTTGTATGAATAGAGGACTTGTAACATAAGATTTTTCCTTCAAATAAAATTTGTTCTCCATAGTGAGTTCTTTCATTAAAGTCAGGCACAATTTTTGAAACTTTAGTAGTTTTCGCATAATATTGCCTGCAATATGTGCAATTTTGAAAACTTACAACATAAAGTTTTTCTCAAAAACGGCTCCAATTTGTTTTCTTTAAATTTTGGTACGGATAGTGCTAAATAATGACACAAATTGCTCTATTCTTTTTTTTTAAATTACAAAAGTAATTTTTTTCTTGTCTCACATCGTTAATATTTACATTAGCGTTAATTTGTTTACATTATTATATTTATGAGTACATATACTTTAAATAATGTTACATAAAGTTTCTCAATAACTCAACCGTTTTCTGTGAAAACTAGCTCAAAATTCCGCAATTTCAGAAACACTTCAAATTTTTCTTCAAACTTTTTGAACGGACGGATTGAACTCTTTAATGTGACGTAAAGTTTATTTTGGGGTATTTTTTTTTAGAAATTACACAAATGTATTTTTTTAAAAGATTTCTCACATTATTAGCATGCACATTTCCAGCAATTTATAAACACTATAGAATTTGTGAGTTAAGGTGCTTTAAATGACTTTTAATGAAGTTTTTCGAAAACTCGACATTTTTTGTGAAAAAGTACTTCAAATTCCGCATTTACAGTAGCGCTTAAAGGCTATTTTCGTAAAAATGACTCCAAATTTTTCATAGATAATTGACATTTAGGACGAGATTTTACTGATCTTTAATATTCTTGGAATAATATTTCTGTTCTACAGACGTTTTGCCATCAATCGCTTTTTCGGTATCAAGGAGCCATCAAATATGGTTTCTGGCTGCACCACCTGTTAAAGATTTTCCCTCTGAATTTAGCAACTGGATTTGTACACTTTTTTATTACCAGGGCACTGTAATAAGTGTTTTGTGCCAAAATTTGCCGTTTTTGCGCGCATCATTAGATAACTTTCTCTTCTTAAGAAGTTCCTTCTTAGGCCCGCAACAGACTACACCGAGGAATATGTTTCCAGAAATGTGCGACGAGAAATGTGGAAAATCGAAACAAGGGACACTTATGGACCTCCACACACAAGAAAGTTTTTTCTCGTTTGCCTCTGCGGAGGCGAAAGAGTTCCTCGCTCGAGTCGGTCGGCGAGCGAGTTTTCTCGGACACATTTCTACTCCCTCACTTGTTAGGCCCGCAACAGACTACACCGAGGAATGCGTTGCGAGAAATGTGCGACGAGAAATGTGGAAATAAGCCGGCAAGGCTGCGTCCACACACTACAAAGAGGTTATTAGATGTCTCGAAATGCCTTTATGTGCCACAAGCCGAGAGTGATGGCAGCAGTTTTAGCTATGAGATCATCTGAGAGTCCCATTTCTTGTTTTATTAAATACTCTTATGTAATTTTTACTCGTGATATCCTTGTTTTGTTACAATAATCGTAAACCATTTGTTTAACGAGTTCGAACCTAATCTTAGAGAGAAACACACTACTACATTGCATACAAATCATTATTTAATGTAAAAACCAAGAAGTTAAGTGACGTACGAATATAAGGGAGAAGTTGTACATCAGCAAATTTTCTTGAACTCCGTAATCTCTACCACGCTCTGGTTTACTATATTTGTTGGTTGAATAATGAATAGATAATGATAAAATTATTCATAATAAAATTCACAATTAATAAATTCATTCATAAATACTTATTAAGAAAAGTAATAAATTAATTCAATTCTTTCAAAATACCCTTTCAAGTTTCTTGCTTCAAATTTTTATTTTTATATTACTCATTATGAGCGGATTTCACACAAATAAGAATATCTTCCATACAAGTTTTTACGTGTTCATTTCCGTTTGAAGAGAAAATTCAAGAAAACAATTAAAAAACTGGTAGTTTATCGCATCTTTTACTGCCAAACGTTATAACCTCACTCAGTTCTATGCACTGTTTGGTGTTTTCCTGCGGCAGCGAACGCCCAAATGTCGTATAACAAGTGAAGGAGTAGAAATGTGACCGAGAAAACTCGCTCGCCGACCGACTCGAGCGAGGAACTCTTTCGCCTCCGCAGAGACGAACGAGGAAACTCTTTCAGGTGTGTGGGGTTCCATAAGAGTCCCTTGTTTTGATTTTCCACATTTCTCGTCGCACATTTCTGGAAACACATTCCTCGGCGTAGTCTGTTGCGGGCCTTATACGACATTTAGGCGTTCGCTGCCGCAGGAAAACACCAAACAGTGCATAGAACTGAGTGAGGTTATAACATTTAGCAATAAAAGATGCGATAAACTACCAGTTTTTAATTGTTTTCTTGAATTTTCTCTTAAAACGGAAATGATCAAGAAAAAACTTGTATGGAAGATATTCTTATTTGTATGAAACCCACTCGTAATGAGTAATATAAAAGTAAAAGTTGAAGCAATAAACTTTAAAGGGTATTTTGAAAGAATTGAATTAATTCATAACTTTTCTTAATTGGTATTTATGAATGAATTTATTAATTGTGAATTTTATTATGAATTATTTGAACATTCATTATCTATTCATTATTCAACCAACAAATATAGTAAACCAGAGCGGGTTAGAGATTACGGAGTTCAAGAAAATTTGCTAATGTACTACTTATCCCATATACGTCACATAATTTCATATTTTTTACATTGAATAATGATTTTTATGCAAAGCAGTTGTGTGTTTCTCTCTAGGTAATTCGAACTCAAACAAATGGTTTACGATTATTGTAACAAAACAAGGATTTCACGAGTTAAAATTTCATAATAGCATTTAATAAAACAAGAAATGGGACACGCAGATGATCTCATGGCTAAAACTGCTGCCACCACTCTCGGCTTGTGGCACATAAAGACATTTCGAGACATCGAATAACCTCTTTGTGGTGTGTGGACACAGCCTCACAGGTCTATTTCCTCATTTCTCGTCGCACATTTGTGGAAAAACATTCCTCGGTGTGGTCTGTTGCGGGCCTTAAGCGCGAAAAAAGTAAAATTGAAATGTCGAAATCACGCATAACCTGGAGGTAAGGCGGGTAGTATCGGGGTCAGGCGATGCGCTCAGCTCAAGGAGAGCGGAAAGGAGCAGGGTGGAATTAGGTAGTTCGACCTAAGCCAGGGCAAGCTCGGACTATAGGCACAGTTCATTCTTTTTCCTGTCTGAATAGCCGAATACGATAATATCCGGGAAATTGAATTAGGTTTGAAACTCCGCGATTTAATCGTTCTATGGTCTACGGTCAAATTGCGCGTCAACGACTATGGTCATTATTACCGTAAGTGTGGTGCATGTTTTAACACGTGAGATGCTGTGTCCTTCTGCCTATTGAATGGCGAGATCTGGTGACGACCTACAAGTCGGCTCGCGAGATTTTTTCCCCGTCCAAGAAGGAATCGTGCCGTCGGTGGCCCGTTTCTTAGGGGACTGCTATATGTCAATCCCCAGTTATTGATGGTGAAACTACGAAAACTTTCAATCAGACCAGCCGGGCGCTAGAATTCTCCTCTAGACGGTGACGGAAATCGTTTTATCTAGCCAGTTTCGAAAATCCTGCTACCATCCAGACTGGAACTCTAGGACTTTGCGGACAGAGGCACTGCAGTGGCAACCGTTGAAGCTCTGAGACATCTCAGCCGGTCCATCTAAGTGTATTTCACTCTATTTCAACAAGAACGTTTTAAAAAAATTGAATAAAAAGAAATTGAAAATGCCCCAGAGGCTTTTTTGCAAACTACCTCAAAAATTGAAAGTATTAGTTTCAAATTCCCTAGGTGTCGCGCCACTTCAGAAAGATCGAGGCGTTAGTGTTGTTCACATGCGACAGACGGACGATCGTTCTGAAGAAAGAAAGAAAGAAAGAAGAAAAAAGAGAGAGAGAGAAACCACACTAGTGGCCCTACAACAGCACATACTTTCTAGCATTATTTCCACCTTTTGCAGTTTTCGAAAATTCTGAGGGTTCAACGAAAATGAGATCTGCACCATTCTTTAAAGCATTTCTTGTTATATCTGTGGAAAACATTTGGAGCGGTTTTTAAGAAAATGTGTTAGAGGAAGTAATTTATTACGTTTATATATCTTGTTCCTTATAAGGTCCCAGATTTATTTACTTTTCGATACTAGAGCCCCACAATATAAATTTTTCTGTGGACAAATCGCCGATTTCTGCTGCAGCATTATATTTTCTCATTACTACCTACGACCAAATGAAATGTTGCTCTTCCATTGCCCAACACGTAAATAGCAAATATTTAATGAGGAGCAACCTTATCCTTGGAGTCTTTTTGTCGCATATCTACTGTACGTATGACTTGAGGCGGAATAATACAATCAAATATTTGCATTTTTCAGTGATCATTTTTACGTCGTAATCTAACTAGTGGTGCTACAGAATGGCACAGACTTTCCCGTATTAGTTTTTCCTTGGGTCTTCGCTAGCTATTCGGAATTACGACATACTCTTTCTGAAGGACGGACGGAAGGACGGACGTTTTCCTTTCAATTGGGTTTTCGGTATCAAGGACCTAGAAAACAGGGTTTCTGGCTACACCACGTGTTAGGGGATTTTTTTTTTGTTAATTTAGCAACTGGTTTTATCCACTTATTCGTTTTCACGGCCCGGCAATTAATTTTTTCCGGCGAAAATTGGCCATTTTTTCGCGCAGCATTACATAACTTGCCCTATACTACTACGTCTATCACTCCGTGTATACGTACGTATACGGGAAAGTAAAAATAAGACTTTTTCCTTTTATGTTTGATTATGTTTTTAATGTTTTCTTTACTCCTCAGCCCGGAATGCCAGAAACGCTGGAAGTTGGGTTTCAGTGTGAAGCTATTTTTCACCTTTAAAACAATCATTTAAAAATTCGTTTTTTTTTGGAAATTGCAATTTTTGGGGTCCATCTATTGCATTGGGGAGGGGGAGGTCGCTCTTATGGAACTCTGGTTATTCTGAAATTCCCATTTCATCTGGCAGAGGAGACTCAATGTTCACTTCCGGCAGGGGAGGCTTTGTAATAAAAACATTTAAATTAAATTTTTGAATTTAGGGTAAGTAGGGGCAAAGACCCGCACTTAAGGGTTTTTAAATTTAAAAAATCAGAAGTACATTTCTTCCAATTTCGTATTGAAGTTTTAGAATGGGTCTTGCCTATATCTCACAACGACCTAATTCGTGTCTGATAATTGGTTGATAAGAAATTTCGGTTTTGAAAAAGATGTTTTTGCGGGCATTTATCCCCCAAATATCCTCACACTGCGGGACTTTGCCTTGACAGAGATTAAAGAGAAAAAAAGTTATTAATGGAAACACCTGAAATAACACTTTATTCTGTCATTAATGGCAAAAACCATTAGCATTATCTCATCTCTGCCGTCGTTTTCCTCTCCACTGAATCGAAATTCGAATTCTGAGCTGCTGTCGTGTATAGAGAATTTGGGATTTCTATTTGAAGAATCTTCATCCAACTTTTGGCACTTTTCCTTATTGTGTTTGGCTTTCGTTGTGACACAGAAAATGGAATGCTTAGTGAACACATGAAATAATAGTGCTTCTGCGAGCAAATCTTCTGTCATGGGCTTGAAAGTTGTGTTTCGTTTGTAGTTTTTAGAAAAAAGTAAAGAAATGAAAAGTATAAATACTTCTCGTTGCTAATCTGACTAAATACCTAAAGGAAATTGGTAGATATGTAAATGAAGAGATAGCCATCTACCTATAGTGCGATTTTTCTAACTCTGCTCCTCAACCCCTATGGCCACGATGGTATATCACATGGCATTTCGCGTCTTTCTCCGCCACGCCGCTAGAAGTCGCATAATCGCAAGAACTGCTTGATACGGTCGCGATCATGCGATATCTGGCGGCACGTCTGAGAACGTTGCGAAATATCGTGACATATTCCATCGTGAAGACGGGCCTCGGGGGCAAAGTTAGAAAAACCTTAGTATACATCATAAATATTGTGCCTACCGAGTCGTTCAACATTTATAGGTACATGAATGAAGGTACAATGTTCAGCATCCATTTTCACGAAACGAAGAGGCAGAACCCCTCAAAAAGGGCAACTTCTCTCACATTTCCGAGTGTGCTGGCATACTATACGTATCTCCGAGTGCAGGGATTTGTCCCAGAAAGACTGAGGTTTTTTGCCCCATGTCGGTATGCTTAAGGATTCGCCATTACGCCGTGTTTGAGTTAACGAATTGCGGTTCATTTCTTACATGAGCATTAGCACAGAGGCTTGAAACTTGCAAGCTTTTAAGTTAACGTCTTCACGTGTTTTGCTTATGCGAAGGCATTGTGAATGAGTCCACTTATGGACGTAGTACTAACTTTTCTGTTAACGCCATGCTCATGTTTATGTTTGCATTGTGAATGAGCCTTAAGTGTTTACGCTCGTCTTACTTGACCGGGACGAGGTCGCCCTGGGCGGTGTGGTGGAGAATGCAGAGCTCCCCGCAATGGCCTCGCCGGTAAGCTCAAGGAGCACCACCACGCCCGCCCCGCACCACTCGCGCAGGGCGCCTACCTATGGGGAGGAAGTTCTTGGTTGCTAAGAAGGGGTGAATATGCTCTTAATTCACCGCATTCTCATCACAGCGAAAAATCGTGGATTTCAACGAAAGCCATACGATGTAAATCAAATTCATATCATTTGAATACCAAATTTATATTCGCACAGTTTAATGGTATCTGTTACATCACAATATTGTGATACATTTTATACCTGCATTTTCTTTTAATTTTTATATTTATATTATTTTATTTTATCTTCAAAGTACCTCTTTAACGTATTTAAATGCATGTATTTTCTGGTCACCAAAAATTAATAATTGTAATACAGTTAATTGCATTCTATAATATGGTTTCAGACAATTATTGCATACAATAGTTGCAATAGTAGTATCGTTTCGTTATTACATAAAATAGTAGGGTTTTTGAGCTTTTTCCTGAAATTACCCCGTGAAAGGAGCCTCCTTTGACACTGGAGTGAAGATTTAATTCTTCTGCTGAAGCCTACTCTGTAGCAGGATGGTAAAAAGAGCAGAAATTAGAAATCTATGTAAAATGAAATTGACGCGTTAACAGGCCCGACATGACAGACCTATTATGCTTCAATATAGAGTTCACGTTTTTGGTCTGAAGTTGGAATCCAGTATAAAGCTATTTTCACTTTTAAAACAGTGATTTGTAAACTGCGAATGTTGCACGGGTCCAGACAGTTTTTCAAAGATCCTTGAAAACTTTAAAGATTTTGAACAAATAATTACCTAGAAAAGTGTAATTTCTTCTGATAAATGTGTATAAAAATATTTTTTCAGTACATGAAAACAAGAAATATCATTGCCGAAACATTGCACAGTTTGAGCAAACGAAAATATAAAGAAATTTTAAAAATTAACTGTCTTTAAATTTAATAGGAGCATTTTAATAATAATAATAATAATAATAATAATAACAACAACAATTTTATTTAAATTAACATATTTATTTTTTAAATGCTTATTGACATCTAAAGAATCACTTTCTTGTGATGGAACAGTACCATAACAATAAATTCAATCTATACGTATTAAATTTGTAAAAAGCTACTGAAGTGTCCGTGCGATACATTTGACATTCGTAGCTTTTGATATGGTATGTGACTCTCTATTCCGCCTCAGTTCTGCCATTAGAAGATCGCAACGAGATAGAATATTCGAGAAAGCGAAGACAACCATCTAGCGGACAGTATATACATCATTATGTATCAAATCCTGATAATAAACAAATGAATGAGCAACTTCGTGATGAACAACATAAATAAACAAACAGAATATAAATGAATACTCTACAGTAGTCTTTCTCCAAAGATAGAAAGGTCAGTTTTCGCAACAATGCATTTTTCCACGGACAACACATTTATCTTAGAATGTAATTAACAAGAGTGTATTCTTACGCATAATGCAAGAACTTAAGATTTATACACAGAGGCAGATGGCAAAACTTTTATATCTTCTGAAATGTCATCTTCAAATTTGGAGCAAACAGTTTCTGAAGAAGCCACTTTGAGCAGCAGGGGCTACAAAATTGTTAAAAAGTTAGGTGAAGGTTCCTATGCTAAAGTGTACAAGACAATTTACTTCGCCGAAGATGACAAAGGACCGAAACAAGAGTTAGCATGTAAAATAATTGATACATCTCATGCTCCAAAGGATTTTGTGCGCAAGTTTTTACCCCGAGAACTGGATATTTTGGTGAAACTCAATCATCCTCACATAGTTCATATTCACAGCATTTTTCAGAGGCGTTCTAAGTACTATGTTTTCATGAGATTTGCTGAAAATGGTGATTTACTGGAATTTATTTTAGCAAATGGCGCCATAGCGGAATGTCAAGCTCGAGTGTGGCTAAGACAACTGGCTTTAGGTGTACAATACCTCCATGAATTAGAAATAGCCCACAGAGATCTTAAATGTGAAAACGTTCTCATATCTTCCAATTTTAATGTAAAGTTAGCCGATTTTGGGTTCGCGCGTTATGTGATCGATTCAAAAGGAAAACGCGTACTTAGTGAAACCTATTGTGGCTCACTTTCTTATGCTGCGCCTGAAATACTTAGGTTGGTTGACTTTCGAATACTTTAAAAACTGGCACAGAACTTAACACATAAACTAATGTATTTAGCAAAAAGTAATTGTTTTTTATTTCTCTTAGAGGAAGTCCATACAATCCAAAAATTTCCGATATCTGGTCCCTCGGCATAGTACTGTACATTATGTTGAACAAAGCTATGCCTTTCGATGACACAAATATTAAGCGCCTGCACGAACAACAAATGAACAGGCGATGGAAGTTTCGTTCCAAAGTGATTGACACTCTGAGTGAACAGGTAACTCATTTGTCATACAATCAAAACTATTCTACTGACTGAGCGTTGTGTTAAGTTTTGTTCTTATAATATTTGTTAACATCAGTAATAGTTAAAACGAATATATTAACAATATATTTGCAATAAATAAATACAAAGTATTTTACAATTATTTCACTGTTCGCCTAGGTAAAAGAAACTGGTAACTAAACTATTTTTAAAAAAGCACAGAACTTAACACATAAACTAATATACTTAGCAAAAAGTAATTGTTTTTTATTTCTCTTAGAGGGAGCCCTTACAATCCAAAAATTTCCGATATGTGGTCCCTCGGCATAGTACTATACATATATACTATACATAGTACTAAAACAAAGCTATGCCTTTTGATGACACAACTATTAAGCGCCTGCATGATCTACAAATGAACAGGCGATGGAAGTTTCGTTCCAAAGTCGTTGACAGTCTGAGTGATCAGGTAACACATATGTCATACAGTCAAACCAATACTTATGACAGCGTTGTGTTAAGTTTTGTTCTTCTAATATTCGTAATATTGTTAAAACTAATATATTCGTGTTTGCAATACATAAATTTGAAGCCTTTTTCAATTATTTTACTGTCCGCTTAGGTAAAAAAACTGGTAACAAATTTATTGGAACCTGATGTAACAAAACGTTGGAGAATGGATCAAGTTTTGAACTCTGAATGGGTGGCAATGGATCCAAGATTACTCGCTCTAACAGCTGCAGAACAAGCTGCCGTTAAAGCGGCAGCAGACGAGAAATCGTGAGTTTTAGTTGTGTGTTATTAGTTTTAGGTAAACGACTGGAAAATATGACAAACTTCCTGATAAAGGTTCACTTTACATTGCCGCTCTTAATTCCTTGTAACAAATCGTTTCCTGCTATCTGTACCAATCAGTATAGTAGGCATAGTACAGATGGTAATAATGAAATCATCACTGTGAGTCATTATTGCCGTGTTCTCTATTACTTGTATTTGTTGTAATCGCCAATAGAATTTTATCGTTTCATTTCCTCCATTATATCGTAGTACACTACGAATATCAGTTTTTCCCTCCAGTTACCTTTTTAAAAACAATTCAACTTCAAATGTGTTAAAACGAGTATATTAAAATCTGAGTATAAAAAAGAGGAACTAGGAGCATCAATCCCACCGCTTTCAACTGTTGTAATAGAGATTAAACGCGTCCCACCAAAGCGAGGCGTTGTGTCTATGCCGTAAAGAAGGAGGACCTGGACTTTAACAGATAAGCGAGACAGTTCAACATAAAGCAAACACTGGAAAAATACATTCAAAATTCAAGGGCGTCGTGGCTTGTCGAAGTACAGTGTTTTTCAGAAGTACAGAAGAGGGTTACCTTTAACTAAGAAGCGCCTTCTCCAACAACAGGAACTCCTAACAAGGTGATTTGCCACTCCTCAGACAATATTTACGGGATAGGGTGGAGGGTGGAGAATAAGACACAGAGGGAAAAAGAGACACAAAGGTAAAAGAAGACACAGAGAGAAAAGAGAAAGAGGGAAAAAGAGAGACAGAGTGGGGGAAAAGAGAGAGAGAGAGAGGAAAAAAGAGAGACAGGGAAAAGAGATGTAGAGAAAAAAGAGACAAAGAGGTAAAAGAGATACAGAGGGAAAAGAGACACAGAGGGAAAAGAGACACAGAGGGAAAACGAGAGACATAAAGTGGGGGACAAGAGAGACAGAAGGGGAAAAGAGAGAGAAGGAAAATGAAAGACAAGAGATAAAAGGGAGACAGAGGGAAAAAGAGACACAGGGAAAAAGAGACACAGGAAAAAAGAGATACAGAGCGAAAAAGAGGCACACCGGAAAAAAGAGACACAGAGGGGAAAAGGGAAACGAAGGGAAAAAGAGAGACAGAGGAGAAAAGAGATACGGAGAAAAAAGAGGGAGAGGAGGAAAGAGACACAGAGGGAGAAAGAGAGACAGATAGAGAGGAGATAGAGTGGGCAAAACGAGATGGGGGAAAAGTCAGAGAGGGAGAAAAAAACAGAGACGGGGAAAAGAGGGAGAATGAAAAAGAGGGGGAAGAGAAAGGAAGAAAGAGAGAAGGGGAAAAAAGAGTGGGAAAGAAAGAGAGAGGGGGAGAGGAATATTTCCACAATTATTTCTTCTGCGGCAGCAACGCGTCGGGTACCAGCTAGGTGTGAATAAAGATGCGTTACACACGCACTATTCTCCCAACAATTGGCAAAAAAGAAATCGTAAAACGAGAGTGAATCATTATTTCACCTATAAAAGTGGGTGTTGGTATATCTATCTATCTATCTATCTATATAAGAACTAAACTACGACACCGTGAGACTAATCTCCATGCTTGGCACTTCTACATGCTTTTTCACCTGGAAGGTTTATGTGTTGTTAAATCTGTTTTAAGTCCACTACATGGCGCTGTAGGACAAAACTAAATGTTCACGTCAAATGCAACCCGAATCACACTCAGCAGCATTTTGAATCTATATAGTTAAATAACTTCCAAACAACGCGTTCTATGGTTTTAAAAAATAAAATTTTGAGGCCAAAGGCCTGTATGTAAGAAGTTTTTCTCACCGTAATATACACGATGAAACCTTCTTGAACGTTCTATTACATTTTTGCTGGACTGGCGCTTCCCGATATTACCTCACCTATTCAGAGATGGGCAGAATCTGCAATTAAATGTGAATGAGAAGAACAGAGAGCGGCAGAGACATATATCTCATGTCATTATTTATATTACGTGCGTTTTTTATACATCATTGTGTTTGTACACCCAAGAGAAATAGTGATGCTAAATCAGCACGTACTTTCTTCCGTGCAAAATTACGCAAAAAGTACTCAAATTTTCGAAAAATTGTACATGACATTACTTCAAAATATATCTTTAAGGAACAGATTTAAGGGAAAAATCTCTATCTTTATAATTGTAATTACAGGAAGACAACGAAAAAATTTTGAATTTTTGTGATTTTCGAAAAATCAGTTTTCAACGACAATGAGACCAGCACCATTCTCTTAAATGTCTTTCACACTATCCAACAACAAAATTTAATAAAACCCGATGGAACCATTTCTTTGAAAATTTGGAAAATGTCCAGGGGTTTTATGTAGAGTCCTCCCCAAAATTAAAATGTTTTCAAATTCAAGGGACCGCGACATCAGCCAGATCGAGAAGGGAATATCAATTTTGTAGAAAATCAACAGAACGGTTTAGCCGCTAGCGTTGTTCACAGACAGACGGGCGGTCATTCGTTTTGCCGTCATTCGACTTTTCGATATCATGGATTCTGGCTACTCTGTTAGAGGTTAGAGTTTTTTTTTACTAAATTTAACAACTAGATTTATTCACTTTTTCGTTACGAAGGTCCCGTGCTAAGAGTTTTTTCTGCCGAAAATTCGCCGTTTTTCGCGCACCATTACATAACTTTCTTTCTATTCCGTAAGGAGAAAGTGAACATCTGTCATTAATTTTGTGGGATTGGAATGTTATTTTTTTGCAGTTTTCGAAAAATCAGAGAATTCACCAAAAATGGGCCTTGCGTCTTTTCTTAACCTACTTTGCTCCATTGGAGAAAAAATTAAAGAAAAACTTTTGAGTTGTTTTTGTGAAAGTAATGGTTTCAAAATTCGTCACGTAAAATTTTGCAAAAACTGCTGATATTTTTGAAAAATTGTGCTTGCCCCTATTTTAAGATCTGATTTTGATGAACATATTTCATCACGGAAAACGAAAGCTGTTCAACAGCACATACTTTCTCGATTTATAGGGAATGGTTACGTAATATTTGAATATTGCTATTTCTACCCTCCTCACTTCATCTCTTGAAAAAGTCCACACAAATTCTAACGAAGGGCCTGCGGTAAATACCTGTAATTATTTCAATAGTTATGAAGAGAAGCCTTTTCTTACTTGTACAAAAAATCTCAACTGTTACAGTACTTGCAGCACATTATACAGACATGTAAGAATAATTCACGTTCAAACGAAACATCTATAACCGAAGGCCATCCAATATATCGGCTAATGAATGCATATATAGTACTTAACTAAGGTATCATTACATAATGTCCATCTAATGTGAGTACATCCAGCATCTAACGCACAGTGCATGGGCCGTTCCGAAGTAGGTCCGTCTGCCACTACTTACTCTTTTTCAAACATACAAAATGCGCTGGAAACGCGCATAGGTTCAACTAGTTTGTAATATTATGTTCCTTGTTTATATGGATTCTACTTTTATAGGCGGCGAAAAGGGGGCTCTGGTGAGAAAAAAAATCCAGCAGGTAAACAAAACTCTCCTCAAGAAGAAGCTGCTTCGGAAGCGGTCACTGTCATTAAAGATAATCGTGGGACCCTCGGACCTGTGAAGTCCGAGAAAATCGACGATCCCCGATTTAAAACTACCGATGATGAAGATTAGGAACTTGTAAATGCACACTCATTTTGTATGCAAATGTAATAACAAAGCAAAATAAACATTTTATTTCTTTTATTTAAAACATCATCAACTTTATTTTTAAACATATCAATCAATTAATTAATAAGTTAATTGCGTAACATTAAAAGTAAATTATAAAAAAACGTTTATATACAGATAGTAAACTTTTAAAAATTCGCTCCGATGAAAGAAGGCGTTTCCAGAAGGTAAGTCCTCCTATGTCGTCAACAAAAACGAAACTATTTCATTATCAACCAGCTTCCAGCAGAACTGCTGCAGAAGATCTGATGTGATCCGAGCCCTGCTGGCCGACCGTATGACCTAGCATCCTACAGTCCGGATATACCGGGTCTTCATCGTATCTCGCAACCCAGGTTTGGAAACACACTTGTTTTATCAATTTGGCAACGCGTGAAAAACCTTCGGCATCCCTTTGACTTTTAGTGACCCCCGGCCGCGTACCCTCAGATTTTGGTCTGAGAGAATGTTTCTAATTTTAATTGGAAGAAAGAGAAATCACTTATTCTGTTCTTGTTACTCTACAACATACACTGAAACATGTAAACGCCTGTCTCTTGATAAATGGTGGACACTTGGAGCATTTACTCGGTCAGATTTTTTTGTCATTTTAAGGAAATTACATTTTATTATTTTATTAATTATTTTCAACAATTATTAATGTACTACTTATTCATAATTTTTTAGTATTTTTAATACTTTTACGTTATAATAAGGATTTATTATTTGTTTAATATGCAAATTTCATAATAATAATACATTATTATTGTTATAAATAATGAAGAGCTTGACGGTAGAGTCTCATAAGATATCTTTCATTTCTCCCTGAGCTGGCTCTACTTAAGTAATAATTATTGTTACGTTGCTGTTAATAAATCTATAAATCAATCATAACTTTCTTCCATATCTTCAGTATTATAATTTTGTTTCGTAAGCATACTGGACAGAATCGCTTAAAGAGACGTTTTAGAGTTTAACGTTTTAGACTTTAAAGATTTTCTTTCCACGTTCATGCCTCAGCCCACCCTACTGTGCAGCACGAAACGATTTCGGCGTGTGAGCCGTGTACCTGCACGCCGAACCTCTTGCATGGGAAAAACACAGAAACAGGGACGTTTCTGCAGCTTATGACCTGACGTACGCCTCCTCCTCTGCTGTCTAGACGTGCCAGGCACGTCTTGACAAGTGTCAAAGAGACGCAGTTGCCAAATTACCAAACATTAATAAGTGCTTTCAGACATGGATTGCGAGATAGGCTAAACACTGTGTATGTGCGTATATATGTCGCCAGTCACGTCGCAATATATATATATATATATATATATATATATATATATATATTGAAACGAATTATTATAATATAATTATTATAATACGTTTAGCATAATGAAGCGGCGGCCGAACCTGTTCAAATGGCGCGGCAGTTATGGCCGTTGCCGCCTGACCCGTTCCGAACAGTTCAGGATAGAGCGCGACCGAGAGCGGGCGCGTGGTCACCCCGGGTAGCATACGACAGTGTGAGATAGAACTCGGTAGGAGATGGGACGGATGCGCAGGCTCGAGTGATATTGGTAGGAGGCGAGGAACTGAGGGGACGTTAAGAGTGATAACGGACAGTGGATATAGTGGTAACCAGCGTGTGGATGAATACGATGAACAATATTCGACATCTAACCGGGATTTGCAACACAAAGAACTGAGCAAGTGCAAAATATCAATCGGGAAGAGAGTTTCACCACGTGTCGGTGCAAATGATGATGAAACATCCGGCGAGGACTGGAGATATAGTGTTTATGAGTAGCGTGTTCACCGAATAGACAGTGCGGGAGGGGTGGATGGAAATAGAACATTAATAGTGCCTCGATGGAAATAGTGTCGAGGGTACAACGACCGAAGGCGCACAGGCCCCCGAGCTGCATGTAGCGGCGGTCGCCTTAGCTTCGGGAAACGACTGGGACCGAGGGCAGCCGAGCAATGCCGAGCTGGTCGGAGACGCCGCTTCGCCGGGGAGTTAGATGTATCGCCCATATAAATATCAGGTTTTCTTTTTCCTTTGTGTGTTATAGAAATTAGTAGTGTATCAGAAAAAAGGGAAGTGTAACCGTGATTTATTAACATTTAATATTAGAAAAGTGGGAAGTGACGCACGGTGTACTGAATTGTTGTGAAATAAAGTATTGTTCATGTTCTTTGTATTTCAATGTGTATTTCTGATGAATGTGCAAAACCCAGAACCCATTCGCGAACAAAGATCACCTGTGCCACCCATATCTCATAAAATCAATGTTGAAATGAACCCAAAAGAGGAACGTTTATATATACATATACATATATATATATACATATATATAGACATATACATATATGTGTATATATACATATATATATATATGTATATATACATATATATATATATATTGCGACGTGACTGGCGACATTAGCAACAGCGGGTGACATTAGAACCCTTCTGTCACGCTTTTACCCCCTCGGTGCACAGCGTCTCGCTCCGAGCAATTCCCCACGTGCACATATTGTACCGGCTAGCGGGCATCGTCTCTCGCCGCCCTACCCCACAAAGGGCTCCACAGTCTCACAAAGACATATCCCCACGAGCCATCTCCGCCAGTCGCCGTTCAAAGACGGGAAAGAGCCTCCCACCACCCATTTCATCCCTTGTTCCCAACGATGGTTAGATTTATCACCGGAACAGTCGCGTTAGGGAGTCCGGTTCTACTCAGTTCGCTAATCTCTGAGGACGCGTCATTAAATGATCAGTGAAACAACAGGCAGCTGGCCCGCTATCCCCGAGCTCGCCAGAAGCTCCTGATCACCCAAAAGAGACCTTTAAAAGCATTATAAAGTAGGTCGTTAGGAGAGGGGTCGCCTTGAACCAATCCACGTAAAAGGTCTGGAAGGTTCGAAAAGTCTAAATTCATGACCAATAAGATTCAAAGTATCACGCACGTGACGAATCAAAAAGCCTTCTAATGGGTTGGGGATAAGGTAGCGAGGAAGCAACAGGCAGAGAGTAGAAAACTTACTGCGAGTCGAAATTTTGAAAGGAGCAGACCGACTTTGTGTCGGAACATTGAGAGGAGCAGACTTACTTTGTATCAGAACTGACTGAGACCAGAACTTACTTGGCGTATCAGGTGCAGACGAGACTGGTCATCTAAACCTAAGGGAAGTCACTGAATGGTGGAATCAACTATTCGCCGACGAGTGACTGATTGGTACCTGGCGGCCTGAACAATCCGACCGTCCATCACTCATAAAATCGGAATTAATTCCGTTTGACGGACCCTTCGGACCGACATCCGAAAGGCATCCAAAAGGGTGCGAAACCCGTCATATTGGCTGCATGGACACGGGGAGATGGCGTGTGACGGCCTCGCCCAGTTCATCGACATTCGGTACCAAAGTGTCGCCTCAGAGGTTTCCAATGAAGCTGGTGATTTCGCATGGCGGCCATATTGGTACAACCCTGTTCGTCTCTCCCAGGGCTCTGCTGCGTGTTAAGTGTGCAACGTGGTGCTGAATTGAATTTCGTACACATTTAGAGGAGCTTGTTGTGTGTTAGACTGATTGTGTATTGATAAGGGCTGGTGCATTGAAGGTGAAGTTGACCATGCCCACTTGTGTCACTTTTGGTTGCGCGAACAAAGGGTCAAAAAAAGTGCCGTATATAACCTTCCACACATAACTATTATTTAGGATTTGTTTCGCTAATTATTTAAAAATGTACAATTTGTATTAAAGTAATTTCTCAGCTTTCCCAAAGATCCTGAAATTCGAAGGAAATGGATTGCGGCTGTGAGAAGGGGGAACTGAACCCCAAAATACTGCTCTACCCTATGTTCAGTGCATTTTGAAAATGACTACTTTGATCGCACTTTTTTGGTTTGCGTACGAATTAAGACGGGAGCTGTCCCCTCAGTTTTTCCTGTGTATTTGCAACCTAAGGAACGGAAGGTATGGTGTAGGCTTTTCATTGTATTTTTATTACATTTTGATATCCCTTTAAAGCCCTGGAATTAAGTCATTAATTATCATTAAAATAATATAATAATAACACTTATTGTTATTAAAATACTTAAAATGCTATTTTTTAATACATTTTATGGTGTGATCAAAAAGTGATCAAGATCTGGTCATTAGTTTTATTGTAATTCAGTAAGAAACGCTTAATGTAATTCAGAGGAGCTTGAAATTGCAACTTAAGTTTCTGTTGCAGGAAAGAAGAGATTTAAAAAGACAATTGTCTCCAGTATTTGCCGATCTTCAAACACAAAATATTCCAGATCTCCCAGATAATATTGATATATCTTCCACAGTGCGCAGTGACATCGAAGTTACCAAAAAAACGAGAATCTGAAAACTAGTTTGGTTTCTGGAAACAGAAGATTTTATGTAAAAGCTGTTCTCAAGTTTTGCAAAGAGATATGCCGCAGCAGCACGTTTTATTGCAACAAAAAACGTGAGTATTGACCATGCCTTCTAATGACGTGATAAAAGTGTGTTCCTTCTCTGAGAAAGCGTTCCGCAGTTTGGTGGCTGAAGAAACCAAACCTTCTGTCACTTCATTAGGAACTTCAATTCCTGCGTGTTTCAAAGGTGTCTTCCAGAAAATTTATTTAAAGAGCTTTGCCATCACTTTCTTGACCAGGAAGTAGAAGACAATAATTTTCTTTGGCTTGTAGAGGCTGTTTACACATTGGCATCAAAAAAGATTCAAATTTGGCGCCGTAGCGGGAGATTGGTTTTTAACCCTTCAGCGTGGTATGCCGTCTGAAGACGGCAATTTTCTTTCTCTTCTGAACGCGGGCTGCCGTACCTGGACGGCATGGGTTTTCCTTTCCATTCGCGGTAAGCCGTCTCAGGACGGAAGGGATCTTTACCTGTTTTTCCTCTCATTTGCGGTGTGCCGTGTACAGACGTTGGTCGCTTGGCGGTGCGGTGTATAGACGCTGGCAAAGTGTTATGGCGATTTTTCGGTTTGTTTTTGAGTGGTTTTCAATACAAATGTTTTAATATCGATTAAAGTATTTGTATTTCTTTGTGGGTGTTTTTATAGAAACAATTAATTGACAATAAATCGTCTTCTATGTACTACGTATAATATTAAAGGATTGCGACTGTCAGAAATAGTGGTATGTATTATTTCATTATCTGAAAAAATTTGTCGCTACAAGTTTGAATGTAAAATTTATAATAAATTATCGTATTTTTTTCATTGACTAATTTTAATATTGTTGCCTCGAATTGTGTTACATTGTCCGAGTCAGATATTGAGGATGAAATTCTTCTCAAGCGAGGAGAGTACATCGCCCAACACTCGGGCCCCGTTTCAGTTTTGAAATGGATGGACAAAAAGGCTGTTTCTATGATAAACACCTACCATAAAGATGATTTCAAAACAGTAATTACAAAGAGAAAAGAAGGAATTAAAAAACCCACGTGCGTTCTTGATTACACTAAATCAATGGCCTTGATTACACTAAATCAATGATTATACTAAATCAATCTAGATCTGAAAGATCAGTACTTGCAAACGTACCTTATTGAAAGGAAGAAAAGTAAGAAATGGAATATGAACATGTTCACAATATTGTTAAATGTCACTGTCTTGAATACTTTTATTATTTGGGAAAAGAATCGTATTAGGACAAGAATCAATTCTTTGAAATATCGCTTTCATCTGGTCGAGCAATTGCTATCTGCACATTCACATGACAGAAGAGAAGTACGTGAACATCGTTTGATATGCGATTTAGATCGCTTGACAGGAAGGCACTTTCTTGAAAGAATTCCACCTCAAGGTGACAAGATAAAGCATCAGAAACGATGTGTAGTGCGTCACAAGAATGGGAGACGTCCAGAGCCTACATTATTGTGCCCAGATTGTAAAGTTGGTCTTTGCCCTGATACTTGCTTTAAAAGCTATCATTAGGAGTATCTGTAAAGAAAATGAATGCACCTTATTTTTAATTACGTTCTGTTATTAATAAATATTGAATATGAATGAATGACACACTATGAAACGAAATGAATGACACATTTAATTTAACTTTCCATTTCCTCATTTTCCATATTATAATAAATTATTATTATTGTTATTATTATTATTATTATTATTATTATTGATACGATGCGATGCATTCTCCGGGTAGAGAACGTTTTCAGAGTTGGGAAGCGCAACGCCCCCTGAGCCGAGATGCTCCCGCAGCAGGCCTCGCCGGATGCGCTCAGCTCGCTACCTGCCCCCGCGGTGACGACGACCGCACCTTTCACTTAAAGCCGCCTTCAAATACTACCGCGCTCACCCTCGGCACCGCGTTGAAGGGTTAATAACAATCTTTGGCCTTTATTAACAGCTCAGAATTTGCATTTTAAACGTACCGCGTCGGACTTCCCTCCAAAACCGCCTACTGGCTGCGAAAAGAGCGGGTATATAAAACTTCCTTGTCTTCTTTGCCTTTCGACGTCTTGCATTTGATCTGGCAGGCTACCTGTTAGTTCATCTCCCTTCGCCAGGGGGCAGCTCCTACCGGGTTCCGCCGCCAAGCACTCTGGTACAGAGAAGATTATTTAGACACACTAGATCTCCGTTTTTAACCTATGACATCATTGTCGCCAAATTCAAACGCCAAAACAGGCAATTCACAATAGTTGCTCCGCCCAAGGAAAGGGTTTCAGTGAGCGTGCATTCACGTTCCATGAGAACAGGTTAAGCTCTCAAAGTTGGTACTAGTGCCGCCGCTCCACTGGGTTTTTCAAAGAATGACCGCTTTAAGCGGGAACCGACAAAGTCATCAGTGAAAGCTTGGTGCAATACAAATTAGGAAAGGGCGATTGATTTCACTTGAGAAGGAGGTAAAAAGGTGAACGATTTATTCAAGGACTGCTTATTTTCTCATGTTATCTTCTAATAAAAGGGGTATATTGTGTCTTTCCAGAGATCGAGCGAGCGTTGTCCAGAACGTTCTTTTCGCCATAACCCAATTCATAGCTCTTCCAATCTCAGTCTGAATCTGAATATCAAGCTACATTTGCTGCGTTAACAGAGGCTATTGCTTCCAAATATTTAACTATAACAATTCATCACCACAGCAAGTGTGTAATGATGAAGTTCACCATTCGAAAGCCTGCCAACATTACACCAAACTAATTCTTTTTTCTGGACAGTAGTTTGTATTCACTGTTTCAAATTAATGTTTTTGTAAATGTATACATATGTGTGTGTGTGTGTCAATGTCTATTATGCGTGTGTTTAAATGTCAGTATATATATATATATATATATATATATATATATATATATATATATATATATATATGTGTGTGTATATATATATATATGTTTCCCTTAAATCCAACCCCTCGTCCAAGCCATGGGAGACGGACAACATCACGATGTAGACAGTGATGGTTAACGGGGTTCTGGTAACACTTAGATTAATTCTTGCAGAAATCTGTACTTTTGTATATTGTCAATACATTTTGGTTTGAATAAATGGTGAAATTTTATGGCTTCCATGTTATTTATAGTGCCCTACAATTGAGTCATTCAACAGAATTATAGTTCTACACGTACCTGGGGAATTACGTGATAAAGAGGCTAACATGGTAAGTTCCATATTTTATTTATTATCTCGAAATAATATGCCCAAAATTAGCTGTAATTTGAGGTAAAAGTGTATATAAAAAATATAATAGAATGACTTTGCAAATAATGGTAACTTTCTTTACCCAAGAAAGAAAACTAGGATAACTTGTGTATTGTAATCGTAATTACAGAGTGTGTTTTGTGTACTGATTTGAAGTAGTGACAAAATTAGCAAGCCCTATATTCTGTATTTTATTACTAGACACTAGGTGTCAAAGTAATTTTTTTCTGATTGAATTCTAAGCGAACTAGTAGAATCTTGCTTGCACTGCTTATCGTAATAACGATAATTTATCGTGCTCTTTGCAATGAACTATCTCAAAGAATGAAATATTTGCTGTCTTACGAAATAAAAAATATTACATTATGCTTGCCGATAACGTAACTTTCGCCAGGAGGGTTGTACCAATATGGCGGGACGCGCAATAGTGGCGGCTTCATTGGCACATGCAGGAAGAGATACTTAGGGGCGACTCTATGTAAAGTACTCTTTGATCAGTACTCCGCCACGAGAATGGTTGCGGTTGGCTGTTAATTTCCTGAGCACGTGCAACGGGAGCACGAGACGATTCCTGCTGAGTGCGAGCTCTCCCTTCAGAAGAGCTTCACAGTAACCTCACAACCGGAAATGCCCCGGTAACGGCCCGCGAGCACGCAATCCGACTGAAGATAGGGAACGCTGTCATCACCATGTATACTTTTGTAATATGTATACTTTTGTAAACTTAGTAACATTCCTGGACTGAAGATAGTTTAAATAGAAGTAACCATTTCACAATTGTTTTTTCAGCTCTTTTAATTTTTACTTTCCCGTATACGTACGTATACACGGAGTGATAGACGTAGTATAGGGAAAGTTATGTAATGCTGCGCGAAAAAATGGCCAATTTTCGCCGGAAAAAAATTCATTGCCGGGCCATGAAAACGAAAAAGTGGATAAAACCAGTTGTTAAATTAAGAAAAAAATCCCCTAACACGTGGTGTAGCCAGAAACCCTCTTTTGTGGGTCCTTGATACCGAAAAACCAATTGAAAGGAAAACGTCCGTCTGTCTGTCCGTCTGTGAACACTGCTAGCGCCTAAACCATACATACGATTTCTTCCAAAGTGGATATTCCCCGGTCGATCTGATTCTAGTCGAAGCTTTGAGATTTTGAAAAAGATTCTTCAAAATTTGGGGGAACTTTATATGAAGCCCCCGGGGATTTTCAATTTTTTTTCAAAAACGGCTCCAAATTTTTTCTTTAAATTTCTTGTATGGATAGAATAAAATACACTTATTAACATGGCATAGGACCTATTTTCACGGATAACTCTGAATTTTCGAAAATTTTGGAAGTTTGAATTTTTTCGGCGTCTTTCTCCAACTACAAAATTGAAGATAGAGATTTTTTCTTCAAATAAAATTTGTTCTGCATATTAAGTTCTTTCATAAAGATCATGTAAATGTTTTAGTAATTTTCGTGCAATATTGCGTGCAATATGTACAATTTTAAAAAATTGCAAAACCAAGATTTTCTCAAAAACGACTTCAAATTTTTTCTTTAAACTCAGTGGAGTGCGGTAATAATTTTGGTAGGGGAAGCACTTTTGAGGTCTAAGGCATAAAAAACGTAAAACAGTTAAAGATGATATGATTTTCCCAAAATGTGATTATTAATCCGGGCGTCTTGTATACGAACGTAACTGATCTCCCGGGAGTAAACAGACACCAGGGAAAATTTCGTTGCCTAAATGCCTTCTAACATTATAAACAAATATAATTCGGTATTTATGTGACTTACAACTAAACCTTATTTATCGAGTCCTTAGTTATTTAAAATTATTAACAAATTTTATAAAATCCATCAATGCGTTAAAGCATATTTTTTCTTTCATCAAATGAAAAATAAGTGCGTAAACTTTAATATATGATGAATGTTAATTTGAAAATGTAACTGTAGAGTTCAGTAATAACACCAATCAACAAAAAATTTTTTTTTGTAAGGTACAGAAAGAAAACTTGGTGATCTTTATTATTTCGTACATGCTGAATCCAAACATGCAAATAGATTTGCCTCATCACCCTCCATTTCAGAGTTACAACATTTTAAAGTTATTTGCATTAAGAATATTGAATGAAAATAAAAATACAGACGAATAATTAAGGATGGTACTGAAAACCGAAAAAACAGTTGTTTAACACATTTATACCTTATGTTAAATATATTAGCACATATTTCCTTCCATTTTGCATTTATACAATGAGACAATAATGTTTATTGAGTGGATAATGGAACAGGTTTAAATTTCTTTAATGAGCACTTCCTGCTGTGGGATGCACATGTTTCCCGCTTTAAAAACCAACAATAGTCACTCAACATTGAGGGATTCCATCTGCCTTTATAGCGATTTTCTATCTGCAGTATATCCTGGTGGAACCTTTCCCCGTGTTCATCGCTTACTTCCCCAATGTTGGGAGGGAAAAAATCCAAATGGCTGTGGAGAAAGTGCATTTTTAAGGACATTCTACATCCAAGGTTTTTATAGTTCTTCAAAAGTGTTCCTATCAGTACGTCACTGTTTTCTGCTCTAGTATTCCCTAGGAAACCGTGGACAACATCCTTGAACGAACGCCAGGCTGGAAGCTCTAGCGGATTTAACTTTGCTTCAAAATCTCTGTCATCCATTAACCTTTTGATCTGTGGCCCTATAAAAATGCCTTCTTTTAATTTCGCATCACTAATTTGTGGAAACACTGAATGTAAATACTTGAATCCATCACCACTTTTGTCCATTCCCTTAACCAAGTTCTTCATGAGACCTAACTTAATATGTAGCGGAGGAAGAAAAACATTTTGAGGATCCACCAGTGGAATATGTTTCACGTTGTCTCGCCCAGGAGTAAATTCCTCTCGTTGTGGCCAGTGCTCAACAGTATAATGTCTGTCTGTTGCTCGACTGTCCCAGAGACAAAGGAAACAACAATATTTTGTGAAGCCACTCTGAAGACCAAGCAATAAACCAATGACTTTCAAATCACCACATATTTTCCAATTGTGTTTCTTATACTTTATTGCTTGCAATATCTTTGACAAATTTTCATAAGATTCTTTCATTGACACAGAATAACCCACAGGTACAGATGGCAACTTGTTACCATTATGTAACAGCACAGCTTTAAGGCTTCTTTTTGAGGCATCGACAAACAAACGCCATTCCTCGTCAAGATATTGTATGTCTAGTGCCTTCATTAAACCTGATACGTCTACACAAGCACAAATGCTCTCCACTGAACTGTAATAAGTCATCAAATCTTTATTGCGCCCTCGGAAATAGGTAACCTTCGTTTCTTCATTAAGAACATTCCATTCCTTTAGACGTGACGCTAAAAGTTCTGATTGCTCCTTGGATAAGAATAAATCGCGTACTAAGTCATTTAATTCTGCCTGTTTTATTAAATGTGGGCCTTCTTCTAGATTGTGTTCTTCCCCACTGGACTGAAATTGTGCACTTTCAGAGTTTGTCGACATTGAGCCATCATCAGGTATTTCTTCCCATGTAGATGGAGGTGTGGGAACTGGTAAGTCTTGTGCATGGGGTATGGGCCGTATTGCTGACGGTACATTGGGGTACTCTATATGTTTCTTATTCTTTGACGAAAATCCGTTAACGTTCGTCAAACAGAAGTAGCAATCGTCTACATGGTTCTTTGGCTCACGCCAGACCATGGGTATTGCAAAAGGTAAGTGCTCGTTCTTACCATTCAACCATTGGGTCAGTTTAGAATTGCACCTTGTGCAAGTTATGTGCGGTGCCCACTTCTTATCCTGATCTCCCAGTTGACATTTGAAATACATCCCATACGATATCTTGAGACGTTTAGAAATCGGTCGTCGTTGTTTTCTTGTCGTAAATTCACCACAGATATAACAAAATGTATCGGGATGATTAATACACCCACGTGTTGATTTCTTCATGGTTGCCAAGGTGAAACGAACTCCAACACTTGTCACTGTACTGTAAACAAAAAAATAACAATAAATGGAGAAATAACATAAAAGGAACATTTAGTAAGTCCAATATAGAAGTAATTTACACATTCCTCAATAATAGTTTTGTATTTTACTACGTTCATTGACTTCAAACACATAGTGCAATAAACCTTAAATGGGTATTCTTTTACGCTCTTAAAATGGTTTTTTGTCCATAACTTGTAATCCTGACGTGATAGATTCATTTTGATTTCACATTTCACGTTTCCTACTGGTGCATTAAGAAACTTACCATGCATTTCGTCTGTACCAAAATCAGTGTTGACTAGTGTAATGTTTTTCACGATCTATACAAACAATGAATGTGATGCCGTTCTACTGTTTTCTTACACTTTTCACATTCTCTGGATGCTCTGCGGTTTAAATTCCTTGGACAAATTTTACGTCTTAGTTCTATTTCTTGCATCTTGTGTTTGTTTTTGCTCTGAATGCAAATAATGTATTATTTTTTGTGTCAACACTAGCGACAATCCTGGTATAATTTATCTCATAATAGACCAAGGGCGAATAATACGATCCAAACTTCCGTCTGCAATTCTTATGGGTGGAGATTCCTCGAAATATCGTAATGTTTTATTCTTCTAACAGTTGATCGTGCCTACGTCGAATGTATCACCGGAAACGGAGATTATCGCAAGGATCCGTGGGCGTTGCGCCGCCCGTGTCGATCGCAGGTTGTTCCTATCACGAAGTCTTGTAGACTTCGTGGTTCATACTTTCCTCGTTAGATGCCATGACTACTGCTAGGAATGAGTTCACCGATGCATTTCCTTCTCGCAAGGGAGAACTGCAGAACGGTACGCAAAGAATTAGTTTGTTTAGAATACTTTCTTTAACTTAATATAAAGGTTCTCGGTATTATTCGGTGCTTTATACTTTCATTGTATTATAATGTAGTTAGCACGTACATAAAACACTCTCAAAATGCCAAAATAATAAATTCTTTCGAACTTGAAATTGCTACCAGTCGATCACAACGGAATGAATTCTAATATTCATTCTCCTCGCGCACTCACGGACGACCCGACTTTTCACGACGCCTACACTCCCCAGGAGCGAAGAAGCTTCGCTGACCTCACGATACAAATTTACACACCGTTTTCAAAACATCGATTGTTACGGTTCAACCACTAGTACTTACCTCAGAATCTGAGTTGAGTAAACAGTTTTGCTCTGGCCATAAGCAACGAATATTTTAAATAAAGAAAGGATTTTTCTGTGCTTTGCTTAGGGGAGTGACTCATTCCCTCCATTCCATGGAATGCACGCCACAGTTTAAACTTTAGGTAGGGATAGTGGTAAATATACTCTATCAGATGATATAAAAGCCATATTGCTCTATAAGTTGATTTTTCAAAACTTACAAAAATGTAAATTTTTTCACATGTTTCTCACGTCGATAACATTTACATTAGCGGCGATTGTTTTCACATTATTATATTTACGAGTATATGTGCTTTAGATAATGTCAAGTACAGTTTCTCGAAAACAACCGTTTTCTGTGAAAACTAGCTCAAAATTTCGCATTTTCAGAAAAGCTCAAACGCCATTTTCTCATATATGGCTGCAAATTTTTTCTTCAAACTTTTGTAACTAATTACACTCTTTGGTATAGCGTAAAGTTTATTTTGAGTTATTATTTTTTTTTTCAAAAATTACATAATTGTAATATTTTGAAAGATCTCTCACATCTTTAACATGCACATTACCAGCAATTTGTAAACATTATTATATTTGTGAGTGTACGTGCTTGAAATAACTTCAAATAAAGTATATTGAAAACTCAAAAATTTTCTGTGAAAGTGAGCTTCAAATTTTGCATTTTTAGTAGCGCTAAAACGCAATTTTCTTTAAAACGGCACATAACTTTTAAATAAAAATTGCTATTTAGGACTAGGTTTTTGTGTTCTTTAATATTCTAAAATGAATATTTCCGTTCTACCATTAGAAAACCGAAAAATTAAGAAAATGACAAAAAAATATACTTTTGGCCTCGATAGATGGTAGCTGGCAAGAAAGAGTATGTGGCAATTCCGAATAGCAAGGAACCCAAGGAAATAGAAAACTAATACGGGAAAGTCTGTGCCATTCTGTAGCACCACTAGTTAATAAACGTATTTCTGCCACAGTCACGTTACACTAAAAAGCTACATGGCGTATTTTTTAAGTAGTTAGTAAGCAAACTCCAATCCTTCTCTTGGGACTCTCAATGCTGGAGCCGGTTGGCAATATGCTTGACGTCCATTAAAAATAAATTTAACGTGTGCGGCCAGCAATCTACCGGCGCACTCCGTTTGTGACGGTACCCTCTTTTGTGATGATCAGTCACCGAGTCATTACAATATACATAATTGCATTACTTGATAGTTATGTGGCTAGGCTGAAGGCCTTTAAGCCATTACAATACCTACATGCTACCGCGTTCTAACCTTTCGAATTCTGGCGTTCATCCCGAATGGTCTCTCTGTCGCATCAAAGCCTCAGAAAAGAGACAGTAAGGTACAGCTAAGGAAAAAGCCCTGGAGGGGAGAAAACCTGTCCTCAGAGGACGAATACATGCTAATCTACCAAACGTTTCTCTGGACTATTTATTTACTTCCTGGTGCGGACGGCACGCATTCTCCTTCCAGTCTTCGGCCTCCGCAGCACTTGAAATCAAACAGCACCATAGAAGACTGTCCGTACCATCATCTCTGCGCTTACTTCTCGGACAAAAAGACCTAAAGTGTTCGTTTTTTTATTTTATGGTTTACTCCTTTATTTATTGATTTACTTATCAATTTACAAATTTAATTACTGATTAACTTAATCAGTACTTATTACCTTATTTAGTTCCTCTCCAGCCTAGTCTCCGCTTATACTACTAACTAGTGTTGTTTTCCCCCCCTCCGTGATTACTCTAATAGTCCGAACCTTTCCTAGAAATGTTCCTAATTCTCGTCCGGTCAGCATTACGAACATCAAAAATTTCCTGTCTCACTGATGCAGAGTTGGCAGGAAGCAGTCAACACTGTTACCAATCCTAGGTGGCAGACTTCTATAACACGGGGATACAAATGTTAATCTCACAGTATGCCAAAAGGCTTGATTCTGATGTTGATTTGGGGGAAATATGATTCAACATTTGCTGTCTCAGGAACAATAAAGCTTTTCAGTGTTTTATTTTTGTTTCCGAAGTGAGGATACTTACAGTCCCGTGTTGTACCCTTCGGGCCCGGGCCCAGAGCCTCCAATGTTCAAGGGCCCCCGACAGTTATTACAAAATTAATTAATACCACATTTTTCACAAATAAAATTTATAAAAATTGATGTATGATTAAACTATACTAAGCAGAAAATTGGCATAAAGGAGTGATGTGATTGAGCATCACTGGATAACGTTTATAATATGGAATGTTGCTGGTTGATGCGTTTCGATTTTACCTTGTACAATTCAATAAAAAATTAAAACCGTTTAAATTATAGTATTTTTCAGTGTAATTATTGACCTGCGGATTTTTGCCTATTTTCCCCCTTCAGTGGAAAACGCAATCTTTTGTTTTACTTATTCATTTTGAGGCAGTAGGAGCATTATATTCGAATTTTATAGTGCCTATAAATGCGTTTCACTAGTAAATGCCTATTTTATGTTTAAATGACTAAGTAGTGCCTTTTCTCGTATTTATTGAACAAAATGCAATCGTTCTTAGTCAGAAAGGTAAAAAATTGTCCGATTTTTTGTTTTTATCCAGTAGAGCACAGAGAACTGTCGATAAATCAATGTTCCCTTTTACTGTCATCACAGCGCAGGTACTTCGAATCAGGAAACGCGCAAAATCACTGGTAGTAAAATTATTTTTTTACTTCGAATTGTAACTATTTTTCTCTATAAGGGCTCCAAAACGTTTCCTTGCAATTTTCTCTTCGTATGAATCAATGGGCAGTATAACAATTGGTGCCGGTCCTATTATTGTGCGAATTCTATGTATATTCAAAAATCGAGAAAAGTTAACATTGCAAAAGTACAATATTGAGTACATAGATTTTTGTCTTAAATGAAATCTCTTCTAAAAATCATATCTTAAAAAAAAGATTATGCATAATTTTAAAAGAACCGAGTGTTTTTTGTGTTCTGCTTGAATTAATGTAAGTTATAAAAAAATCTCAAAAACCGCTACAATATTCTTCAATTTTTCCCCACGAAGAGAACAATGGTCGCTTAAATGAATGGCGCATGTCTCATTTTCGTTGACGTCTGTGAATTTTTGAGAATTGCAAATTTGGAAATATTTTTAGAAGTATTGCGAGAAAATACGTACTGTTGTTGAATAACTTGTTACATTTGTGTTATGCATGGCGATATAAAAAAATCATACAATGTTTTCAATTATGTTTAAATTAAAGGTGAGAAAAAATGTATGTGTAGCATCAACATACATTTAATGAAAAGCTAAAAGGTAGCGATTGCGATTCACCCTTTTTTGTCCAAATTTACCTGACATGAAAGGATTTCTACAATGATTTGCCAGAATAATGATGAAAGCAAACATTCCATGAAGATAAGACATTACGTTTCCTTCAAAAACTTTATACACAAGAATTTGTAGTGCCTATTTAAATGCCTATTTTGCCTGCCTATCTTTACAGCTTTTCGTGCCTATAAATCCGCAGCTTAGTAATTATAAGTCTGTTATTCTTACTTATATATATGTAAGCATCTAAATATTCGTGTAAATGCAACCCGCAACGCACGTTAGGATTTTTACTTTTTTATAGTTAGATAACTCCTAAACGAAGTGTTCTAGGGCCTTACAAACTAAAATTTTGAGACCAATGGTCTCAAAGAAACGTTTCTCATGCCAGAATGTACAGGATGAGTTCTTAATATTTCTATGACATTTTTGCTGGTTTGACGCGTCTCGATTCTACCCCACCTGTTCAGAGCCTGTAGAATCTGTAACTGTATGAGAAATTACTAATTACTTGGTATTCTATGCGATTGAATTATACTGGTGTACCTCTTTGCTCGATAATAATGTTAAATCAGAATAGTTTGTATTGACAAGGGTGTATTGTATTGTTCTCGATTACAAAGTGACATATAGAATAAGTGACGGAGGATAAGAGGATCTTGGAGAATATATATTACAGGAATAATATGGAAATGAAAAAATAAGGGAGATGGTGCGGTATAGCATGCGAGACTTCTCGCACAGGTACGCTAATAAAGTAAAATACACTTATAAAGGTGGCGTAGGTCCGATTTTCACTGATAACTCTCAATTCTCGGTAATTGCAAAACGTTAATTTTTTTAGGCGACTGCCTGTAACAAGCTATATATTACACGTACGATTACGAAAAAGTAAAAATCAATTTTTTAGTTGTAGGAAGCAGTGGCGTAGCGTCAGGGGACGCTGAGATGCTGAGCATCCCCGTATATAATATTAATAAAGAACCCTAAATAATGTATTTATAATCTTACAAGTGGTCCGTTGAGCGAAACACGTTTTGTATTAATTTTAAACTGATTTCCCATTATTGAATTCGGCGGGTTGTTGAAGCTGGCCTGTGATTGCTTGGAAGCTAAAATGCTTCTAGCGTCTGCTAGAGAAACTTGACTGTCAGAGAAACTCGACTGCTTTACGCTAACCTCCATTGCGGAAAGGAGCTCGTTTGTGCACGAGAGCGCAGCACACTTCAGGCGGTCAGTAAATGATCTCACTTTCTCATTCAGGAGTCCCCGCTCGATCATGGACACAAACTGTAGAAATAGTGCCCGTCTACTATTTCCTAATTAATATCCAGGAAACTGAATTATCCCTAGATTACATATTATTTTAGTCTGCAATGTATAAATTAACAAGTGGAATCATTGCCATTCGCGTATAAGAATTAAAGTTGAGCCATTGTATAATTTACTTTCAAGACATCGGCAGTCCTGACTGCTGTGAGGATTTTGTAGGAAGCGCCTACACCGTCGTACGCAATCAAGATCGTGGAAGTACACTGCGATTTTCGTAACTTTGCTCCTGACAGAAATCAGCTGTTTCGCTGCCATCCAATCAGGAGCTTATATTTCGCGACAGTGACGTCACCATGGTGACGTTCAAGCTCCCGATTGGATGAAATCGCATTATAGTTCCAATGTATCTGCCTTGTGTTGCGTTCGCCTGTTAGTTGAAGTGGTAGTGACATTGTGTGTTTTTGTTGAGCATCCCCAAAAGTGCGAGTCACGCCACGCCATTGGTAGGAAGGCATCTAATTTTTTTATCTTCAGCAATTCTCAAATTATCAAAACTCAATCATTCAAAAAAATTACATTTGTGTAATTTTTGACAAAACAAAGAAATACCCAAAAATGAGCTTTACATCATATTAAAGAGTGCAATTAGCACTATCCGTTCGAAAAGTTTGAAGAAAAAATGTGGAGCCATTTATGAGAAAATGGCATTTGAAAGTTTCTGAAAATGCAGGATTTTGAGCTAGTTTTCACAGAAAACTGTTGTTTTTTTGAGAAACTTTATATGGCATTATTAAAAGCACACGTACTCATAAATATAATAATATGAACAAATCGCCGCTAATGTAAAATACTAACGACATGAGAGACAAGTCATAAAAATATATCCCAGAGTACATTTAGCACTATTCCTACCAAAAGATCAAAGAAACAATTTGGAGCAAATTTTGGAAAAAAAAAAATATTTTTTAACATTGCACATATTGCACGTAATTCAGAGTTAACCGTGAAAATCGGACCTATGTAATCTTTATAAATAAGTATATTTCACTCTATTCTTACAATAAATTTAAAGAAAAAATTGAAGCCGTTTTTGAGAAGTTTAAACATGTTTGGGGGCTTCATGTGACCTTTTTCGGTTTTAAGGTATTTGATAACGAAACGTGTATTTCCATTGAAATCTCGAAATCAATTTTCCGCAGCATTACATAACTTCAGCCATACTACGTATACTACTCCGTATATACGTGTGTATACGGGAAAGTAAGAATAGGAGCCAAAAATGTTGTTTTTTTATAATTATCTTTTTTATGAAAAACAGCATGAAAATTACTCTTATGATGAAAAAATTGTCCAGAATCTTATTTGAAAATCTAATTTTGAGGACCAGATTTCTTTAAGGAAAAAAAATCAATATTGTTATTGAAGGAAGACATCGGAAAAAATAGGCCATTATAAGATAGGTAAATAAGAAAGAATTATAAAAATGAACAAGATTCTCATTTGTTTTGAATTAACACTGCATGAGAAACCTTTCTGGCAGTAATCAGTGTAAAGAGTCATCTAAGTCATCCTAAATAAAGAGCAGTTGTTTCTACTATTAAACAACATTCAATACCACAAAATCATTGTGTTACATGTCTAAATACTAAGGATGAAAAACTATAGTTCATATAGTTTTCACAAGTAAATAACCACTATGTCCACTGGAGTTGATTTAAAGGAAGCCAGATAATTAGTTGATTGAGCATTGCATGATCTCAAAATAAGGAATCACTGCAATAAAATTGTTTTTCCACTCATTACTCAAATTCCATTTTATTAAATATAAACCATCACCACCACATTTATAGTTCATACCATGTAATAATAAATACATCTCTCTTTGCAATATATTTGCAAATGATGCAAGACTTACAATTTATTGAATATTCCACTCTAGGGAACATGTGCAAAGTAGAGCACTATACATCCTTCATAACGATCAAATGTCAACATTCATTTCATTTAGATGCCTATATGAAACAATAGGACACTAGAATTCAGCTTTTGCTTTGGTTTTTATTTCTCGTAACATACTCAGACACCCATATATAAATAAACAAAAAATGATACAATGTCATATTTTAATAAAAAAGAATTGACCAAATGGAGAGAAAAAAAAGAAGAAAGGATCATCATAAAAAAATACTCTTCAAAGTATCGTACATAAAGATGTATAATCATTTATCACATTGTATCATTTTTTTAGTAAGTACATTTATCAGCAACATTCAATTTTGTTCTGATAATAGGATCAAATAGGCTTCATTTGTACTCTTTCTCTCACTGTCAATGCATATACACATGATTCTAGTAAGGCTTTTTTCCTTGTAATTCTGGCAAGGTTGACAAATGTATGAACTACAAGGATGTTAAAATACTGATTATAACTTACATTGGTAATGAGTATGGAAAAATTTCAACATTGTTTCTTTAATTACATTGAATTGAATTCTGGTGACATCAACTAGGCAGAAGCCATACAGTTTTTGTTTACCTGATCTGCTCAACTGAGCTGATGTTAAATTTCTTACAATACTGCACCTGAGAAGTGCATTAAAAATTTAATGAAAATTCACCTGAGTTTCGAATGTTCTAATTATAAATTTTATACCATGAGGAAACATTGAAAGAAAGCAGAAATATCCCAGCTGCTTTTGAGAAAATTGAAACTGTATATAAATCTTGGAATGATTCCAAGCACCAGAGCACAGATTCGTGAAGCACTGGATCACTTTGAAGACAATTACAACCTCCAGCAAGTCCTTGCTCTAAGGCACACATAATTAATTAAAGGTGAAAAGAGAGACTTTTAAGAGAGAAACACGACAGCATGAAATAAGCAATAATCATGGAGAGTAATTACCTTAATGAAAGGTCTCCATATTAGTTTCCATGCTTGCAGCATGCATGGAATGCATGAAAGCACTTTACAAATTAAAAATTAAATCTGTAAGTTCTAAACCATTGCCAGACAGAACACGAAAAAGGTAGGTTTACTTAATCAGACGGAAAGAAGGTTTTTGACTTTTATAAATACTTCAAGAGTATTTATAAAAATAGAGCAAATAGAGTATTTCTTCACATAAACATGACTAGTTTTAAGAAACAATCAAAAAAGCAGAAACATATTTTCAATGGGAATGACAAAAGGCACTTTTCCTTCCACAAACATTTGCTGTATTTATACTTACAAAATATAATTTAATTTTCTTCATCAATGACAAGTAAAGAAAACACCTAGTAAAAGATGTCTTGCTTCTTTGAAGTATATTTTTGCAAAATTAGGAAACTTCAACCAAGTGATACCAGTGAATGTTTATCCCTGCCTACAATTTACCAAGTATTTCTAGACATGATACATAGACAATTTAAAGCAAGTAGAATCATATCATCCTAGCAAAGTTCATTCTACACAAGGAGAGAGAAATACTTCATAAGCTTGAAATTCGTAAGTACTGAAATATTTCATAAAAACACAATTTTATCCTCACAAAGTTATAAAAATAATTTTACAATTATAAGAACAAATCTGACAGTCATACCAAAAATTGTTTGTCATTCCATTATTTACAAACACCTGTTTCAAATAATTTTTTGTGACTAACTTAGTGCAAAATGTGCAACTACATCAGTTTCAAACTACTATTCACCAACATTCATTCTTGTAGCTAAAAATTTCAAATTGATAGAAAAAAATGCTTAATCTAATCATTCACTCACGTTCCAAAGTCAATGTTAACTCTCAATTTTTGGAACATTTGTTCAAATCAGGCAATGGAAAAGAAGAAAAGCAAATTTAGTAACTGAAATGGACTACCAGAAAAAAGAAAAGAAAAAAAAATGCAAGTGCTACTAACAGAACATCAATATAATGCACCAGTCAACATACTTGAAAACTGATAAATATTAATCTCCTGAATACTAATTATTTGCTTTCATTTTGTTGCAACACATTCATGAATATTTCTCTCCACTTTAACAATAAAGTTGTTCTTTTCAATTTTTAAAATATTCAAATTCTAAAACTTAATAAATCACATGATATATACTTGGTGTACTGTTTACAGTAAAAACAAAACATTTTTGTGAAATGTTTTTATAAGCGAAATTAATAAATTCTGCTTCTTTTAGTTATAATTTCAAGGCAAATCATCACTTCATCTGTATATGATATTCTGGAACTTACTATCAATAGGTCAGAATAATTCAACTCTTCAAATTGATTATTCTATTAGTAATTACACTATGGAATGTTTACCAATTTTAATAATTTATAAGTGAATATCCTATATAAGTCACAAAAAGGACACCATTGAGCAAAGTATGGGGGTAAGGAAATAATAATTTTGACATAGGTACCTACTATTGTAAATATAAATATGTACCATTCAATTCTCCCTTTTATAACTGTAATCTATGTTTTCAAAGAGGCACAAAAACACAAGCAAATTCATTACTACATGAATAATCATGGTAATTTACTGTGCGAAATGATCATTTCAAATTACAAATCATTACTTTGCAAAACTGATATGATGTGCCAATTTAAAAACAATAATTATTCTGGAATTCAAGTAAATATCCCCGAAATGTAATTTTTATAACTTCTAACAGATACGGTTGAAAAAATTCGGTTATATTAATATTAATTCACAAGGTCATAACAAAAATTTACATTTCAATAAAGCATTTTCTCAGTGTTCAAAAATATATGACTTGAATTTCTTTAATGAAAGTTGGAATATTTGAAAGGCACATTAACAATTTAGTCTTTCCTTAAGAGAGAAAACTGAAAATACATTTATAAACTATCAAAATGTTGATACTGCTCAGTATTCCAAAGGACATACAGCAGAATTTGATGATAAATAATATAAAAATAAATACTGTACAAATAAATATGATATAAAAACCAATCATAAGACACACAGCATAAATAAATATATAAATGATAAAAACACACTGTGCTGTTCTTTGATTAATGCACTACATCTGTAATGAAAACACTGCATGAATTCATACATCACAACCATATTGGATGACTATATATAGAGTAAAACCAAATCAACAAAATCATTACAACGAAAGTGCAACAAAAAAATATATAAATAAAAATCATCATAAATATAAAATATTTTTCTCAAATTAAACGTCAACAAATAATAATTACAAATCAACCAGCCAGAGATCCAATAAATTAATAAATATCAAGTACCCCTTTATGGAAATTTGCAATAATTTATAGAAAAAGAATTCATTGTATCAGTCAACAATAAATAAGGACAAACATTTGGGTGGATTTACACATCCTTTCTTTAAACACACATCCCTATTTCTGAGGCCATTCATCGAGCTAGAGGGATAGCAAGGGCAATAAAGTCCCTCACAAAGAAAGAAAAATCTCTCTCTCAATGTTGTGCAGTTCAACATTTAATCTTTTTGCAACTAAATCTTAAGTGAACTAAATAATCCTGCTTTCCCAAATACGCCATTATAAATTACGTATTTTTCACATCTTGTTGAGATCAAAGTCGTCAAAAATTTCTTAAGGTTTCAGGAAATGTTATGAAGAATTATTAATTTAAACTTGATTATTACTTCATATGTTTGCTTGACAAGCTCCGCTTGAAACGAAATTCTGACAATGTTCCTGCCCGAGGCATTGATTTTGTACACAAAATTAATAATCAATTTTTTCATATCAACACAAAGTAGTTCACAAAATTCTCATTTACAGAAATGATTTCAGCCTCAAGAATAGGAAGCATTAAATTTGAAACAAAATATATATTATTTTTTGTAAATTTTTAAAACAATTCAATTGGTAGCATTTAATACATATTAATGCTAGTATGAGACAACAGTGAATAATACTTGTATGACATACATTTGTTTGGTTTTCAGATATGCTTTACCCATTGAATGTGAATGAAGGAATTCATAGAATTTCTTCAAAAAATATAATGAATAAATCATGTCCTGAATTTGTCATGAAATAAAATTTATTTTGAAATAAAATATTTGAAAAATCATTTTCAAAATTAAACATCTTACATTTTGTTAACACTGTGATATTAACAAAAGAAATTTTAAAGAAAGATTATGTTTAATGAATACATTCTTACATACATTTCTTTAACAAATTTGAGTCAAGAACATAATTAATTAATGTCAAAACAAATATATGAGATTTCAACTATTAATTTGAATTTAAATTTTCTCACTCTGGAAAGAAAAAAAAAGTTTACCTGTCTTTGTGTAGAGTTATAAAATTCCTTTGTTTTGTTCTACAAAACTTTTAAAATATCACAAGAGAAAATATTTACAAATATTGTCAGAATATTTAAAGTAAAATCTGATACAATGAAAGCACCAATAAAGGAATGTTTGTAAATATAAAAGAACTAAAGATGATAATAATAATAATAATAGCAGTACTTAAGAACATAAATGTAGATGATGAAATTTAGTTTGTATCATCTACAAAATGTATGTGACTGAAGACTAAAACAGAAGACTTTTAAGGCCCATTTCTTGGAAATGTAAACCATACATTCAGAATCTGGATGGATTGTTGTTAACTATTACAGTAAAACCCCTATTTAGTGTAATACTGAGAACGAACCTTTTTTTTAACCCTTAAATAAACCCTTTACCCTTACACTAAAAGAGTGTAAGGTAATTTTTATACCAGGAAGTATGTACTTAAAATATAAGATTTACCTTTATTTTTTACCTCTGAAGACAACATTACCTATTAGCAAGCACCAATGGAGGAAAGCAAACACTGTGTTTCAGCCACTCAGGACAAGTAATACGGGTAGAAAGAAAATACCATAACATAAGAAACAAACATAGAACTGTTTGCACTGCTCCTGATGACTGTTTGCTAAATGTTGTGCTTTTGACTTTCTCAGCTATGACAGACTTGTGTATCACTTTCCCGGAAGTGAAAAAATTGGTCCAAATACATTAAGTGTCCTACTGTTGAACATCTGTTGAGTATGACTGACTTACCTGAAATATGTTTGGAATCTTGGTAAATACCGCTAAATTGGGGATGGAAATGCATCATTCTCATGGCATTTCTCAGGATCATATATATTTTATCTCAAATGTTGGTTTACCTTAAAACCAAGTTCCACTAAACCAGGGGTTTCACTGTAATTCCAAAATCTCTGAAGGAATAAGCTTAATGTTGTGAAGCTTGTGTGCAAATGTAATGCTACCTTGGAAGATCAAGTAAAATTTTCATTTTACTGATGAGTTTTACTGAGCAAATGTGAATTGAATTCATACACATTTGAGCACTGTTCACCACATATATTACATTTCCAGGGATTGCTGTCCGAATGACAACCTTTATGCAAGAAGTATAATGTCTGATCAGGAAAAGCAATACCACAGAATATACACTGAAGAGATGGGATTCTTTTGTGTGGTGAACGCCATTCTGTGGAATCTGAAGGTTGTTCTGGACCCGTTGAAGTAATTGCACCATTTGTAGTAGTTGCTGCAATAGGTTGAATGGGAAATGAACTTTCAGGATGTCCTGAACCTGCTGAAGGATGCCCATGTGCAACCTGTGGGGCCATCCGATTCCCAATCTTTCGCTTTAAATCATCTCGAAGAAGAGATTTTAATGGTGATACCTGTAAAGGAGCATTAATAAATTTTGTTTGGAAGGCAAACATTCTGTTTAACATTTAGTATAATCCAAACAGAATGAAAACAAGATCCATAGAGGAAGAATTTACAAACCTCTGTAGAAATTAGTTTAGATAAATTAATTGAAGGAGATAAATGGGAGATTCTCTATTTTGTCACTTTTGTAGCCACGGTCCTAAATCTAAAATATGGTATTTGGTTATTTATTAACTTTTTTTCTAGTTGATCTTTACTATTGGTTATATTTTTCATCAACTTGAATTGAACTTACTCCTTTCCTTGCACTCAAAAAATTGATTGAAAATGGGATTCTCTCAGACTCTTACCATGTTCCAGGCCCTGAGTCGTCAAGTTAAGAGATGTTCTTTTAAACAGCTACTTTTACAATATTAACACTACAGTTAACAACAAAATTAAAGAAATTAACAAATGGTTAACCCACAGAATTTTCCCCAGATCCTCATTAGTTTTTCAAATTGACCCCAAACCAGTGCCTCAAGTATTCAACAAGAAATAACATTGTTACTACTGCAACACTATTCCGCCGCTCGATCATTAGAACCCTTATAACGCCCTTGGTGCCTAAATAACTATTAAATAAACAATGTAGTTGATAAATCTACATCTCGATCAGGTTTCTCGTCCAGTTTTCCTGATCCTTTGAGCAAATGCGAAGATGACCCCTTGTTTTGCTTTTGGACATAAATGTAACTTCATTACTTGTGCAAGTCTACTAAATTTCAGTGGGAAATATAGTTATTCAAATTATCGTTTTCCATATTGTTGCGGCAAAAAGTATTATTCTTTCATGAAAAACAGGGTTAAAGGCACAAATTTATAGCTAATTTACCTTTGAAAATAGATTTTATCATATAGGAGCAAATATTTTGTCAACTTAAAAACAAACAAACACACCAGTCTCTTTTTCTGTATTCAAAATTCGACTTAGAATATGGTTTAGGATACATATCACAGAATTATAAAAACGTCAACAAATTTCACTTCTCCCCATAGTTCGTCACACACAGTTTTTAACTGTTTTTTGACATAAATAAATAAATAGTTATTTATGCACCAAAGATATTCTAAGGGGTTTTGGGTGTCAAAATGCCTGCAGGTCTTTGGTACAAAGGCTTTTTGTCACCAGAGGTTATTAGAACCAGTTGATGCCCATGATCCATACATGATTTTATTTTTTACTTAATTTTATTTACTTGATTTAGATTTACTTATTTACTAATTAACTACATGTTAACTTCACTTGGTTTGGCTTTTCATATTTCCCTCCGTAGGAGAACATGTAGCATTATTCAAATGTTTTAATATTTCCCTTGTAACCATGATCCTTTCCATCCAGGTAAGTGATGCAATGTATATCAAGCTCCGTATCAAAGGCAATAACAAGCTATTATGTATCGGTAAAAAATAAACATTATTTTTTAAATATTATTCTACATTACAACAAAATGAAAATTGTACTTATTTGTATTAATTTGTGGAAACATGCATTTGATTCACAGAAAATAAAATACATCATATCCATTTGTATTTTAGATATAACACTGCACCATTTAATCATGCCAACCAGACGAATATGATAATGCAAACTTGAATATCCTGGTTTGTGTTAGTGTCACAATCCAAAGCAATGAACCTGAACATTCAACAAGTCTTTACAAAAACTACATTATATTAATTAACAGTCAGACCAAAAAGATTTTACTCACTTTGATTAAAGATGTAAGACTACTTGACGAGGCAGCTGGAAACTGGACATTTGTGGCTCCAGAGGCAAGTTCAGTTCCAGACCTGCTAGTGGTCAAATTGACTGGTCCGTTTGCACGAACAGAATCCTCAGAACCAGGTTCTTGTTTGATTGGGATTAGAGATATGGACGGAGTGATTGATGTGCCTTCTGGTTCAGGTCGTTTTAGAGAATTGTTATGACTGCTTGAAGGAGCGTTAGAATTTGAATCTGCTGAATGTGGAGATCCCGGGCATTCTCCATTCAGATGTTGAGAGGATAATTCATTGCTGGACTGAGAGGCTGATGCAAGAGGTTGTTCACTCTAATGCAGACAGAATGAAATTTTCAAAAATTATTCAGCATATTGTACTAAGAAATAAACAAGATGTACAATAATCTTTAGCATTTTAACAATGATTACCTGAGCAGGAGAAAACCCAGTAGCTGGAGCATCAGCCATGGAAATTTCAACATGAGGTGTCAAGAAATGCATAGGAGGAGTGGCATTATCAACAGATCTAGCACCCACTGAGTCACCACTATCACTATAAGAGGCCCCTACATTAATATTACAACTTGGTTCCAAAGGTGAACACTGACCACTGGCTGGAATTGCAGATGATGCACTTGGTTGACTTGGACCTGGATTATCCAAATCAATTCCATGCCTATGAAAAAGCATTGAATGAAATAAATCAACCAAATAAAAAATATAAATTCATTATTTACTATTCCCAGATGTTTTAAAATTGTTTTAGAAAGCAGTATTCATCTGATTCATTAAACAATAAACAATAGAGACCTGATTTTCATGCACATGCATGTTTTTAAGTAGGCTTACTACAGCTCTCAAACTTTGTAAATATATGGTATGCTCATTACTCATTAGAAGAAAAAACATTTTCTAAGCAAGTTTGTATGTTTTACTGTTTTTTTGTTGTTGTTTTTTGACAAAATTCATGTATTAAGCAAGTTTGTGTGTTTGTCTTTGCATATTTTTTGTATGCTTGTATCTAGCATATAAGTACTTTAGATAAAGAAGTTTGCACATGCTATGCTATATTAAATTTCATGCTTCTTATCCACAAGTTCAATCAAATATCAAATGAAATATCTACAGAAACGAATTGAAAACTAAATCAAGTCCATTATGTTATGCATTCAAAATTCAGCCAGCCTTCATGCAGCTAACTGCATATATTTTGCGAATGTATATTCCTGCCTGATATATGGCATAACATCCTGGCACATCCTATGCTATTCAGACTTTCAGAATGCAGAAAAAAATTGTAGGAAAAATAAGCAAATGCCATCTGTGTGATTCCTGCAAACCTATCTCCATTGAGTTTGGAATCCTGCAATTGCTTTGCCTATTTACTTATGAATCCGTAGTTTTTGTCAAAACTGACTTAAGAATTTTCATGCAATTCAGATATTTAGAATTACAACACAAGTTGTAGGAATCATTTTGGTTGTTATTAATATCAATGGCCCACTGCAAATACAAGAGGCTTTCTTATAAAGTTCTTACTTAAGTGATTTCTTATAAAAGTGTACTGTAATTATGCGGTGGATAGACTCAAGGTTGTTCATAGTGAACGCGAGGGCCGAAGGCCCGAGCCTCGCCGTGATTTGGATCTGGGCAAGCGAAGCGAGAAAACTTGCCTTTGAAAGTAATTTGGCACTATAATGCGGCAGAGACAAAGCGTATGAGGGCGACTAAAAAGTTTATGAGCCATGAAAATCGCCTATCGGTAAGTTTTATTCATTTCACAAGTAATTTGGCACTATAATGCGGCAGAGACAAAGCGTATGAGGGCGACTAAAAAGTTTATGAGCCATGAAAATCGCCTATCGGTAAGTTTTATTCATTTCGCATTGCTTCTCTAAGGGTGTACCATTACCCTACTTTAACCAGATATTTAAATGCATATATGAAATGACTCATTTCAAAAAGTTAAATACATGCACAAAATATTTGCTTCTTGTCCCCAACAAGTAGTAACTGAACAACATGCAGTCACATTACAGCAGGAAATTGCTGCTTAATGGGCATCTGCGTGCCAATCAGTCAATCACAGGTATATGGGTCAAGACAGGTGTATGGGAAAACAGGGGCATCTCCATCCCCTCTAACATGAGGGTGACTGAAAAGTAGGTTATGGCTCTGGATAACACACACACACATACAAAATAAAAATTCCCATGAACGTCATTTGTTGAGAAGACATTCCTTGCATGTAAGTTAATTCTAGTTTTCTAATTATGAACTGGTGGAATGGAAATTTTTGACATTTAAAAATGCTCCTATTATACCTTACGGTTATTTTTGATAATGAAAACAATTTTATTTCAGAGAAATGGATGAATCTGACAGAATAAATGTTGAAAAACTATGAATGGACCACAGCTACAAAAGGCACTAAACAGAAATAGTAAAATACATAAAAACGGTTAATGTGTACTTCATAACTTTTACCCTTTATCATGCGCGTTAACCAATTTGACAGTGCATGTTTGAAGCAAATGTTAAGGCTTGATAATTAGCTGTACAAGAAAATTCTACCTTACATCCTACCTAGTGTGAGTGTTACATTTACAAAAAGCATTACATATTTAACCTAAGATAAAAATACTTATTTTTTACTATTGTTGAAAAAGGTAATATTTTAGGTCTCCATAATTTTACTAATAAATCACTGTAAAAGTTTTGTGATGACAATATATCATTTCGATTCATATTTGTTTTGAAAACAATGGAATGAAATAAAGGAGTGATAAATTTCATAGTTAAAACATTTAACATAATGATTTCTGTTTAATCATTTTAGAACTTTGTTGTATCATCAAATTCATGGTTTTTTATTTTCCTTATAGCCTCTATGTGTTCCATTTTATGGTTAATTCATGAATGCATTACGTGTAATATTTTATAATACTAAAGATTAAGAGAAGTAAAACAAAGGTAAGAATATGTGTTCAGCAAGTGTCCTAATAACAGAACGACTGTTCCATGAAGCTCACATGGTGATACATAATTAAATTTTAAAACTATTAAGGAAATCTGGGAAACAGAAAATGTATATACAAATACACATGAAATGGTAGTCCTTCACACATCATTCAAAAGAATGACAAATAATTATTTTCTTTTACTTAATGTGAATCACAGCCTTTTTGAACAACCTACAGATACTTGAGAGATCAAGTTTCCATGAATTTGTAAGGTAGCTATGTGAAACATACATACCTGTTAAAGAAATGTACCCGTAAGCTTTTCATTGATCCGGCTCGGTAACTGCACAGAGGACAAGATTTAATCATATCATGTTGACCAACATGCTCATTTTGAAAATGTGCTCTCATTGCAATTTGACGTTGGAAGCCTCTATTACATATGGGGCAATGATATGGCAAAGTTTTAGTATGGGTTGTGAAATGTTCAGCAAGATGATCTTTTCGGAAGAAGCGTTTCTGACAGATTCTGCATTCATATGGTTTTACACCAGTGTGTCTCATTTTATGACGTCGCATATTTGCACCGTTGGAAAATTTCATGTTGCACACATCACATTCAAATATCTTGCGATCATGACCTCTATGTACTTCACCAGGTGTAGGAGATTCAACTTCATTACCAGGGCACTGAGCAAGATGTGACAGGAGAGCTACATGAGTCAATGCCTCATAATTCTCACAACGATCACAACGATGCACTGGAATTGCACCATCACTTGAATCATAGTTTGTATTAAGAACACCATCTGGAACACCTACGGGGCTACTTTGGCTTCCTGATTGATCTGCTTCATTGTCTTGTTCTCCTCCTTCTTCATTACTGTGATCATTGCCACCATCATGATGAGTTCCTGAGTCAGCTTCATTCTCATTTTCTTGTGTACCATCATTTGAGCTGCGATCAGGCTCTGCCATTCTCTACACCATCACCATTACTTGTACCTAAAAACATACATAATTCATTACTTTTTTCTATATCACTCTGAAGATAATTTGCGAACATGACATTGGCCTATTTTTATTAAATATACAAAAGAAAATCATAAAAACTTCCAGTCATACATATATTCTTGTGAAATTTGGAGTGCACTATTAAGTCTTACCTCATTTATTATGTCAAGAGTTCATTTCTATTTAAATAAGAAAATGTACTTATTTAGGTTTCGAAATTAATTAAAGTATTTTTTTCTTAACTTGTCAACACCTTCAGAAGATAAATACTTTACATACAAAATAATTATTCGCAAATTCCTCGAAATATTAAAATAGGGTCAACCTGGATTCTGGATCAAATGCTAATGCTAAAAGCACCGAATTCACCAACTATCAATGAAACCAGTGAAACAAATCATATTTCCCAAACATCTCGGATATATTGCCAATTCAACTTACATTCCCGCGCAACTTGCACACCTCATTCATTTATTTACGGAGAAAAGGCGTCCCATTTGCACAGCAAGCACGCTTAATTCCATTGACCTAGCAAAACGTAGCAATCGTAGGAAGTGTCACAGGTTGTGCATTTCCGCTCCAGATTCGGGATGACTTCGCGGCAGTACTCCGTCCGTCCCCCCCGTTGCCGCTACTCTTCAGCCACTCGCGGAGGCAGAAACAAATCAGCAACGAGGATTTTGTCCCGCGAACTTTGAATAAGAAATTGCAAATGCGATAAGCATTGTGCAAAAATAAGGAACGTTTCCTATCAGATTTAAGAATGACGAAAAAAACAACACACAAACGAGTATTTACACCAATTCCAAACGCTTCATTAAAGCAACGAATACGAAATTCACAAGGTTTTTCCAGAAGTAAAAGAATAAAAAATAAAATCAAACAAAAGGTCTTTTCTATCTTTGGCTAGAACAAATACTTCTTTTAAAGAGTTGAGAGTTTATTGGTAGTTCACATTTGAAATAATTATATAAATGAAAAGAATATGTAGAAAGAGTCAACACAACAACAAAAAAAGTCTATAATTTTTTAATGAGGGTTTTGTACATTTTTTAATAGCTTCTATCAAATGCATCTTTCTGGCATTAAATGCATACCTGGCGATCCTCAAATCACAAAGAAATATTAATTTAAGAACAAAAAATTTAATTCATAATTATAATTATATCAAAATTGTTAAATAAATATACCCTGTAAAGGTGAATATTGTGAAAAGGATAATGTAATTTATAAATGATAAAAAAAAATCATTTAAACAATTACTTTATTTCACCAAATTAAACAGATTTCCTAAATGCTCTAGGCCAAAATGGAAAAAAAACTGAGATATTGTATGAATGAGATAAATTTGTGAACATTTGGGGAGTTTTTATTTTGAACCAAGCAAATGTATTAGCTTTAAAAATAATAGTTTGGTTGCTTCTTAATTTCCAGGGATAAAAGCATGAATTTAATTTTTTTTACAGTCCTCTTAAAAGTTTTTTCCACAAGAATTTCTATAAATCACATTTTAATGTATTTCATTTGTTGTACTGGGCTTTCAATACATGTTGAAATACCATAAAAACCATTGAATGTTGATATTTTTTATTTCAGATAGCAAATAAATTTCAGAAAAGTGTGATTTGGCGAATACTGTCCAATATTCCCCCCCCCCCCGGATTCTCATTCCAAAATCGGGGTCGTCTTATATTCACAGATTAATGTTTGTCAGATAGGATTCATATTTTTCCACTGCCATACCGTACCAAGAAGAAACACAAATGCTGATGAAACTGTAAGCTGTAAAGGCAATAAATATTACGCGTGTCTAAAATACCTAATTATATTCGCGGAGGTATTATTGTCATCCACAGCAAATTTGCCGGGCGACTCATACAAATAGTTTTGAATGGGCCGGTAAAGAGAAAATATCAAACAAATGGCATTGTAGTGAATGAAACGCAACGTGAAAATGAATTTAAAAAATGTTGCCGAAATTTCGTAAAACATCGACGAGGCAGTGCAAACGTGCTCTGGGTTTTGTAAGAGAGGATGGGAAATGGGCGTATTGTTAGAAATATGCATTCTACATACAAACCCAGAGATAAAATTAAAAAAAAACAACTAGTGGTACTAAAAAGCACGTATTTTCTCGCCTTTAGTAATGATTATGAATACTATTTATACTGCAATTTCTCCCCGAATTAACACATCTCAATCATTTTTTGTAAAACGCGTTTGAAATCGTAGAACATTTGGTTCGAAAATTAAACAGTTTCAAGTAAAATATTTTTATCCAAAACTTGAAATGAAAATAAATTTCTGTATTATTAACTGACAGACAATTTTCTTATTTAAGTGTTAAAATAAATTTCTGGCACTGAATTCATTACATTCAAGGTAAGCAGTGTATTCACGAACATATCCGATGAGTTTTTAGTCTTACAATATTCTGCATAAGCAAAATGCCAGAAAGTAAAATAATTAAAAATTAATGAATAATACGATACTGATAGCGATGGTAAACAAAAGCAAATATATCGAAAAATATATAATAGTAATTACTAAACACTATTGTATTGTAATATTCTCAAAATATGTAAAAGTATTAGTTTATATTAAAGTGAACGAAACCAGCCGTCATTATCGCCTTCAATAATTTGTGCAGCGATACAACAAACTATGAGCGGTAATTCGTATGGGAAACACATTTTCCCAATTCGCATTGTTAATACCGCTTGCAAGAAAATTAAAATGGATAAAAAATATATTTTTATATTTATCAAAATTATTTGGCTTTGCGTGCATTACTCTTCATTCTCACATTGTATTAAGTCAAGCGAAATTATCAATTCGTTTTTACATTCAATTCGGGGATGGAATTTAAAATGCAATAATATAATAAATAATAATAAAATAAAATATGAAATAATATAGAAAATTCAACTTACTATACCCATCCAACTGCGCGTAGCATCACCTTTCATTTTACATTCACAAAACGGAGTAAATTGAGAGCGGACAACTGTGTTTGTCACCAAATTACCCAACAAAGATTCATATTATCAAAAAATTCAACATGACCTTATTTGAAGATGTTTTTGATGAACACATTTCATTAAGAAAAAATTGTATCTTCATAATTGTAGTTGTAGGAAGAGGCCGAAAAAAAATTGAATTCTTTCAATTTTCGAAAAATCGGTGTTTTTAACTTATATGATTCCTGCACAAAAAATGTTTAAACAAAATTAACTAGTGGTGCTACAGAATAGCACAGACTTTCTCGTATTCCCGTATATTAGATTTCTATTTCCTTTGGTCTCGGTTAGCTACTCGGACTTGACACATTTGCCAGCTGTCATCTACCGCCGCCCATCTTAATTTTTCAGTTTCCTAATGATAGAACGGAAAGATTCATTTCAGAATATTAAAGAACAGTAAAACATCCTAAATGGCTATATTCATTGAAAAATTTGGAGCCTTTTTTAAGAAAATGGCGTTTAACCACTACTAAAAATGCGAAAGTTGTAGCTCTTTTTCACAGAAATTTTTTGAGTTTTCGAAAAACTTCATTTGAAGTTATTTTAAGCACATACACTCACAAATACAATAGTGTTTACAAATTATTGGAAGTGTGCATACTAACGACGTGAGAGATCTCAAAAAAATTACATTTGTGTAATTTTTGCAAATACAAAAAATTACTCCAAAATTAATTTTACGGCATATTAAAGGGTGCAATTTGCACTATCCATTAGAAAAATTCGAAGAAAACATTTGGAGCCATTTTTGAGAAAATGGCATTTGGGCGTTTCTGAAACTGCGGAATTTTGAGAAAGTTTTCACAGAAAACGGTTGATTTCTGGAGAAATTTTATCTGACATTATTTAAAGCATATGTACTCATAAATGTAATAATGTGAACAAATCGCCGGTAATGTAAATATTAACGACGTGAGAAACAAGTCAAAAAAGTATATTTTTGAAATTTTTGAAAAAACAAAATAGAGCAATATGGCGTTAATGACATCTCTTAGAATGAATTAAGTACTATCCTTACCAAAAGTTAAAAGAAAAAATGTGGAGCCGTTTTTGAGAAAATCTGGTTTTTGCATTTCTTTAAAAAATCGCACATATTGTACGCAATATTGCGCGAAAACTACTAAAATTTAAAAAAAAAAAAGGTACATGACCTTAAAGAAAGAACTCACTATGAAGAACAAATTTTATCAGTGGCGGCTCGTGCTTAGGTTGACGGTTGCACAACCCCCAGATAATCGAATAAGATCTCATAATATCTTAAGAATATCAATTTTCCTTTTAATGACATTCAATATTCAAGATATTGCAGCAATATCGATGTATCATCATTGAATCATTGAATTGCACCACGCTCTTGGATCTCGGCTATGTTACTGGGTTTACTGCATTTACTGTTTGGCCCTTCGATCTAACACGGCTGACATAGGCCTCTTTTAGTTGCCCCACCACGAAGTCTACAAGGACTTGTAGACTTCGTGTGCCCCACCATCAAATACAACGTGGGTGACGCTGTCGGGCGCGGAGCAGCGACTGGCAGCGACCAAGGGCGTCTCAGGGGAATACCGATATTCTGTCGTCGTCTGACTCGCTGCAACGTAATTTTATGAATTTCGCTTGTTATTGAAAGTACACAAGTTCAGTCAATTATTGACGGCATTTAATGCATTTTTTATGATGTTCAGATAACATGTTTTCATTTGATATTAGATTTATTGATTTAAAATGTACTCTTCTTTGTGTAAAGTTGGCAGTTTTGGAAGGAAGTCCCTTTTTTCGGTAAATGAATATTTCGCTTGCAGAATGCAGACCTGCAGGTCGCGGCAGTTATACATGAACTGCACATGAAGAGCGGAATCGGGAGTGCAAGTGTGTGTGAAAGAACTTTATTACAAAATATTCCAGAGTCGTGAAATTTTCGAAAAAAAAAAAAAATTGTGTGAAACGTTTCGAAGCAATAGTGCTGGTGTCAAACTTAAGTGCCCTTGAAAGACAACCCCGTGCGCGGAAGGTATTTAAACCTGAACGGACACGACGGATAAAATTATGTAAGTAATGTTTCAATATATACTGTTATTTAACTTGGTTTAAATTAATTTGAATTCATTACATATTCGTATTTCAAATTTTGGAAATTACATTTCCGTCTTTCGATGGAGGTGGAACCTCCAATCTGTTGGGGGCACCAGCCACTACTGAATTTTATTTGAAGGAAAAATCACTTTCTGCAATTTTGTAGTTGATGGACGACGTCGAATAAAATTCAAACTTTTGCAATTTTCAAAAATTCAGAGTTAACCGTGAAAATAGAACTTATGTCACCTTAAGTGTATTTTACTCTACTCTTACAAGAAATTTGAAGAACAAATTTGGAGCCTTTTTAAGAAAATTTTTAAATTGTCCTGAGGGCTTCATGTAAAGTACCCCCAAATTTTGAAAAAAGTTGTTCAAAATTGTGGCGCCTCGAGTGGAATCAGGTCGACGGGGGAATACTCATTTTGGAAGAAATCGTACGTATGGATTAAGCACTAGTGTTTTTCACAGATACTGGACGGACGTTTTGGTTTCCATTGTTTTTTCGGGATCAAGGAGCTACAAAACAGGGATTCTGACTACACCAAGTGTTAGGGAAATTTTCCCTCTTAATTAAGCAACTGGTTTTATCCACTATTTCGTTATCACGGCCCGGCAACGAATTTTGTTCTGCCAAAAATTCAGTTTTTTCACGCATTACATAACATTCCCAATACTACGCATATTACTCCGTATATACGTACGTATATGGGAAAGTTAAAATTGCCTACACTTTACGCAAAATTACGCGAAAAATAATCAAATTTTCGAAAAATTGTACATGGTCGTATTTCAAAATCTATTTTTAAGCAACCGATTTTAAAAAGGTAAAAAATGTCTTAAATTTATGTAATTTTTTCAAAAACAAAAAATTACCCCAAAATGAACTTTAAGACATACTGAAGCGTGCAATTTGCACTATACACTAGAAAACTTGGGGAAAAAAAAATTGGAGCCATTTATCAGAAAATGGCGTTTGAGTTTTTCTGAAAATGGGGAATTGTGAGCAAGTTTTCACAGAAAACGGTTGAGTTTTCAGGAACCTTTACTTGACATTATTTAAAGCACATGTACTCATAAATATAATAATGTGAACAAATCGCCGCTAATGTAAATACTACCAACAAAAGAGAAATAAAAACAATATTTGTTATTTTTGAAAAAAACAACAAAAGAATAGAGGAGTATGGTGTTTGTCACCTCAGAGTACATTAAGTCCTATCTCTACTGAAAGTTTAAAGAAAAAATGTTTAGCCATTTTTGAGAAAATCTTGTTCTTGAATTTTTTTTTAAATTGCACATATTGCACGCAATATTGCGCCAAAACTACTCAAATTTTCAAAAACATGTACATGACGTTAATGAAAGAACTCACTTCGGAGAATAAATTTTATTTGGAGGAAAAATCTATCATCAATTTTGTAGTTGTAGAAAAACAGATTCAAATTCAAAATTTTGGAAATTTAGTTAACTGTAAATGTCGGACCTACGCCACCTTAATAAGTGTATTCTACTCTATTCTTACAAGAAATTAAAGGAAAAAATTTGGAGCTGTTTTGGAAAAAATTTCAAAAATGTCTGGGGGGGGGCTCCATGTAATGTTTTTCAAAATTGTGGAACCAGATCAGCAGGGGTATATCCATTTTAGAAGAAATCGTACTTATTGTTTAGGCGCCAGTGTTGTTCACAGACACCGGACAGCCAATTATGTAGAACATAACCTTTTGAATGCAGTTAAAAAAATTGCTAAGGAAATTATATCTAATGCATTTTGGGATTTGCTAGATTTTGATAAACAAAACCATTATTAAATGAATTGTATTGAAGCTATCCCCATAAAAAGATGTTTACATGATTCAGATCTATTGCACAGAGAAGAAGCAATGAAATTGCCAGTCGTATTATGAAATACATGCAGTGTAGAAGAGTGAAAGCTACAAAACTAGTCCTTTTTTTATAACTGTGCCGGCCAAAATAAACATTGGTATATGATGCCCTTAGGATAACAAGTTTAGTTTGTAAATTCCATTATATTAAACTATAACAATTTAATACAGCAAGTCCAACAACATATCCTCAAAGTTTGGAGTAAAATAATTGTAACCCACAAATCCAAAGCTCATCCAAAATAAAATATACTTGAATTTCTTAAATTAAAAAAAATAAAAATTGATTCAAATGCTGTAAAAGCATGTTCATAAGATTTCGATATTTGATTAGAAAGTAGCAGGCGGTGCATACATACAACTGAAACATATCTGGATTTACACAAACTTTCTTTTTGCTCTAGCATAAAAGTACAAAACTGGGTTATTATTGTTATCCCGCCCCATCATATTACGAACATGATAACAAGCTGGACAAAACATATCTTACAGTGAATGCCAGTGGAACATCAGAAGACCCACATGACAGAAATGAGTGGCAGAGACCACGAAAGCTAGACAAAGTCAAGATGACTTCTGGAAAGTATCTACATAAGCTTTTCTGGTGTAGACAAGGGCACAGAGGGGCTTCCTCAAACCAAAGATGAGTTGTCCCTAAAGCCACAGTGGGACACTGATATCCTGTACTCGCTGTCAGTGAGCAACACACTAGATAAATATGACCTAGACTATTGGCAGTGACTGTGGTTTAACAAAAGAAACAGTTGATAGTAATGAGCACACATGTGATATAACATTTGAAAATGCTCAATAATACAACCTGTTAGGAGTTAGCAATTCGCAAAGTTTCACAGACCAAGCATTAAGCACAACAATAATGATTTCTTTATACTGAATTGAAGCCATCTGACAAATTCAACATAATCACACTTGCAAAGTCTTACAAAACTTACTCAAACTTAATTATCTATGATGGCAGTAATTTGCTATTTGATTTTGGTGTGTGGTCATGTGCATCCATGCAACTTTCCTTGTGGGTATGATACAATACTTGCAAGGAACATATCATTACGTAATATCTGAACAATACAGAATACTTCAGCTTGTTGTAAATTTCATGAAGTGTATATGTATAGTTAAATAAATATTGGACAAAAATTGCATAAATGAAACGTAAAGTTGTGAAAACAAATTAGAACAACCACTTATATGTTCTCAAAATTCTTTGATGACTTCCTTACTTAAAAAGGGAAAGAAAGCAGGCTAAACATGAGAGACATAAGAAATGAGCTAATTGTTAAAGAGTTCAAAAATCTATTTAGCAATGTTGTAATGAACTTCAACTTACAGGGATTCTTCTAAATGGGACAGCATCCATCCATTTGTTATATCTTTTATAGTTACAGTTAATTTCATATCAAAAATGTTATGGATGGATTGTGGTATTTATATTAAAAAATGAATCAAAACATATTTGCACTGCAATCATGTTATTTATAAGTTCATACATCTTTCTTAAGAACACAAAGTAATAACTTAGAAATTTAAAAACCAGCATAAAATGATGTGGAAAATTATTTTACTTCTAAAAACTTGCACAATACTTGACAGATTATAGCTTGTATAGAACAAAAATCCATTATCATAAGAACAAATTAGAATATTCCTTAACATAATTAAAATATTAAAAAAGAACTTTAAATTCTCAACTTCAATTTTTTTAAAACCTGAATTAAATTAATACTGAATAAAAAGTATTCCTAGCACATGACTGCAGCAGTTTTCTTTTGAACATATTTTCTTTTCCCCCAAATTGACCTTCTAATAATCCTGACATCTTAATAAAACTACTGTAAATGGGTTTAAACACCACATACTTCTTCTACCCGGCACCATAATCTTTTCAAATAATGAATTGTAAAGATGTGCCTGATTCTAAAACTAATAATAACAGTGAATATCATTTTGCATTCTGCAAGTTTTTCTTTAAGGAAATACACATCACCAACAAAAATATTTACATGCTTCACAACCCTTGATCATAAATACAACATTCAATAATTATAAATGCAAATACGAAATGGCTATAGCCTTGTTTTATTTATTTTCTGATAATATTATAAAAAAAAATAATTAAAATTTTGTTGGCAGCTATGCAGTCTTTCACTCCAACTTGCTGAACAGTACACGGGTCTTCCAGTAGATCTTAGCAGTACTTCACTTGAATACATCAGTTTCTCAAGATGACTTCTTGGATTGTTGAGAGAAGGCAAGGAAAGCTTCAAATGCTTTATCAAACTCCTCATCCTCAGTATCTTCACCTTCATAATTACTTAGAACTGGGCTACACTCAGTACCTTCCTCACTAAGAGACAGAAATTTAAAAATGAAGTTTTACATTTACATGAATTTATGAACAATACATCACAATTTACAATCCTTTACCTATATTCATCAAATTCTTCGCTTGGTACAATGTTGTCTTGAAGAAAACGACTTTCCTCTGGGCTTAGAGTATCCCCATTTGGTAAGAAAAACTGTGGCATATCCTGGAAAAATTTTGAAATGAAACATGCTAGATAAAATGTTATTCCGAATATGGTACCTTAATTTAATGATTTAACAGTGTCTTTTTTTAAATATTTTTTCAAATTAATGATAATACCTAGTGAATAATTACAATATGAACCTGAGTATAACTTTATGTATAGTGTATAAGATTTTCTATAACAGTCCTTACAATATTTTCTCCCCGGTACCAATGTTGAGGTCCAAGTTGCAGTGACTTAAAATGTTTTTGCTACTGAATCACATTCATTCATGAGGGTTGATGATAGTTATGATTTTAATTAACTGTAGAAAATGTTTTCAAATTGTATATAATCCCACATATATTATCACGGAGGACAAATATTCATGTAATTTAAAATAGTACACACTTTCCACCAAGACATTAGTTCTCATGTCAACATTCCTTTTCTTTCTATCCCTCTACAACACAGTATGATGAATGTGGAATCAAACAAAAGGGTTATAAACTTGCTTCTGATCCAGTGCATTCACAGTTTTTAAAAATAGATTTCTTTTTTTAAAATATCCCGCATGTTCACCTGTTCCACTCTCCCATGTATTTGATCATGCTTAACTTGGAAACATTGCATTCCATGCCCTGAAAGGTTTTTGAGGCCCTCTAGAAGAGTGAGTTAAGCTCCCGAGACCCTGATCTACAAAATTAGATTTTTCTGAACCTATGTGGACATACATAAAGCACAGTTCAGGAACTGGGTTTGAGTTGGTTATGGAAGTTTGTTATTAACAGATGAACAATATTCTTTATGAGGTGATTAAAAAAATGCTTGAAAATAACATATTTGCAGTAAATAAAGTGGTGCTAAAACAGAGCAGCCATTAGTCATTGTTCCAAATTGTGTGCAGAGCTCTATTTCAAATACTGAAACCAGAGACTATGGCAAATTTAACAGGTGTGAAAGGTCACACAACAGACTAACATACCAAATTGGAGAAGATTGGTACAATTGTATGATCATGTTAAATAATTTACTAAATCAATAAGTTACTGTAAAGGCTTAGGCAAAAATTCTCCAGTTTTTAATTTTTTTTTTTTTAATGAAAACAGACTCATACTGGAACCAACTTCAAATGGTCCTGAAACTTGCATTACAGAGAAAAAGACCTGGTACTGAGCATTAGTAATCTTTCTATTACTACTAAACATTGAGATCAAATAGCAAAGAAAATCAAATAGTCCCTTTAATTTTATTGTAGAAGGCTATTTAATTTTACATTGATTTATAGTTTCTGCTCATTTCTGACCACTCATGCTATGGAGTGGGGTTACCCTGAAAAAATAAATCTCCAAAAATGTAACAGAAGATTCAAATATGTCTCATTTTGTAGAATACAACTTAAACTTAAGTTGTGTTCCAACATACTCTACAAAGTATTGAGGTGAGGTGGTAGAATTTTTTTTCCATATTCCCCATTGCTTCGGTATTGTTACTAGCATTCAAAATACTCTGATGATTTTTTATTATTTTTGCTTGTACTATTACTTTCCTTAAAAAGCTTTCATATTATTGGAAAAATAAGGAAACCAGGTGATATGTTATGATGTTTAGAAATAAAGTAAAATGTTTTTTTTTAATTTATAGGGGACATACACAAAAAAATCGAAAAGATCTGAAATATATTAATGCATGCCCCACCAAACATGTGGGAAGTGCTGTTGGACTGCACGGTGACTGAGGGAGTCTCAGGGGAATACCGATATTCTGTCTTTGACTCGCAGCAATGTAATTTTATGAATTTAACTTGTTATTGAAAGTACAAAGTTCAGTCAATTATAGACGGCATTTAATGCATTGTTTATAATGTTTAGAGAATTTATTTTCATTTGATGTTACATTTATTCACTTAAAATATATTGATAAATTCTTTGTGTAAAGTTAGCCATTCTGGAAGGAAGTCCATTTTATTGGTAGATGAATATTTCGCTTGCAGAAGCTTGCAGTTCTTGGGAGTTACACATAGAGAGCAATAGTGGGAGTGTGAGCGTGTGTGTGTGTGTGTGTGTGGAAGGATCTTTATTACAAAATATATCAGTAGTGAAATTTTCGAAATAAAATAATTTTCTTTACGTGAAACATTTCAAGGCAATAGTGCTGGAGTTGAACTTGAAGTGCCCAGTAGAAATCAATGCCAGAACCATGTGCGTGGGAGGAATTTAAACATGAACGGATATGCCGCATAAAATTATGTAAGTAATGTTTCAATATAGACTTTTATTTAACTTAGTTTTAATTAATTTGAATTGCTTACACTTTTATTATATATTTCGTATTTTGAATTTTGGAAATTACATTTTTGTCATTCGAAGGAGGTACAATCCCCAGTCTGTTGGGGCACCAGCCGCCACAGCCTAATGGGACTTCAAGAACTCCAGCTCAAGTGTTTCACAGGATTGAAAAGTAAACAGCAATAGGAAAGTGTAAATGTGACCATAAATTTCTTTTTGTGAGGCAGTCTCTGGTGAGAAAGAGACTTCCCAACTCTCCTTGAAGATCACTCTCGTGATGCAAACAGAATTTAAGACACCAACTGCAGTTGTTCCTACATGAAGGGCACTAAACTAGACCATAAGGATTTGTATTGTAGCGAAACCCAGAACCAACTCAGAAATGCATGACCAGTGAACAAGGACGGCTTCAGTGTCAAGATAGTATGTTGAACAACACATAGATACTGCTAAAATCATCTCGGGGATTATTTGTCCCTTGTAAAAGGCATTATAAGAGAATGCGAATGGCCTCACATCTGTACATATTAAGAGGCTCCCAGCGAGTGCCCGACTACGCATGCTATCACGTCCATAGACCCTCTGGCACAGAAATTTTCCATGTGTCAACATGTCGAGAGCAGTCCAAAGATTCACTCAACTAATGAATGAAATGAAACACTAATGAATCCTTGAGAGCAGTCTCAAGGATTCATTATATTGAAATTGCTACTAAAATTGATATTTCATCATTACATTAAATCCTTAAAATTCAGGATATTAAATTGTTGTTTAAAATATTAATTAGTAAAATAAATAATATCCAAATCATAAATAAATTTGTATCTTATTTTAATATGTATTATATCAAAAAAAAATTACTGAAAGAATTTTATTGTAAAGTGAATTTACACATTTTACATTTTATATTTAATGAGAGATATTTTACTACACACTGAAATTACTTTTGTAGGAAATCTAAAAGTGCAAGTTTTGGGTTACAAATGATGTACATGTTTTTGCTAATATAAATTACACATGTCAGTGTAACTCTCACGTTTGTAATTTATACTGAATTTGGGCAGAAATGCCCATTGTATGTACAATAAAAAAAAGTATTAAAATCATTTTGTTCAGATAGTTCATCTGCAAGCAATCCAATTATTTGCAATTCAATCAATATTTTGAAAGTCATTTTACTTGCACCCTTCTGCACTGTAGAGCTAACTTTGCATGCAGCATAGATTCAAATAGCAACATCTATGATAGTGTACAACCAAAATATAAATAAATATGTAGCCTTTAGTTTCATCATAAGTTATACCAATAAGAGGTACAAATTGCCCATAGATTTAAAATGACACAAATGAAATTATGCAGTTTTTGGGGTTATTGACAAATGGTATAAAAATAAATATCTGACTATTTAAAGTATTTTGTTCTATGTCAATACTTACTTCATTTTCCACACCACAGGCTGAAATAGCAGATGATAAAAGAGATGGTGGTCTCCATGCATTCTGCCGTAACTTAATAACAGATGTAATAAGCCTTACTGTATTCTCCTTTTCATAGGAGTTTTGAATTTCGGTCAGTCTTTCAAAAACTGCATCCATAGTGCGTGTGTCTTGTTCATCAAGTGCCAATCCTGCCAACTAGAAAAGGATAACTAGTTACAAGCCATTATATGTAACCCCAAATTCAAATCTAAAACAGAAAATTATTTAACATAACATTAATTTTCTAACACTATAAGTCATTCTATCCAAAAATGTACCAGTTTCTCATTGGTGTGAACCAAACTTCCAATTTTCAGATCCAGCCAACAAATAAATATAATTCTAAATCAGAACCATAGGCTGCAAACAACATTCATAAAAATGTTTATTTTATGTATTTAATAAAATTTCAGTTTCTTTACAATTAACAACATTTCATAAACCTTCCAAGAAGGGCAGCCTATTGCAGGATGATTGATGCAGTGAGACAGGGGCTGATCCTTTTAAATGATGCTCCGTCGTGCATATTAGGAAAAATAATCCGAAGCTACCTTGTCATATTGGTACAAGTGTGCTGATTCCATCAGCAGTTATGAAAGACCTACGAATATTTATCACAGAAGATCTCAAATGGGTACCCATTTATCTTATACTGTCAAGAAAGCTAATAAGTAAATCTTCAAGATTCACAAAGCTTTTGTAATGGATGAAGGTGAAGATTCCGCTGTCCTTAACAAAATTTACAATCTTTCTATTATCAAATTTGGCACCGTCCTGTGGAACCCCTCCTTCAGACAGAACATTAGATTGATCAATAACATACAAAGGAAAGCCACACATCATATTCCAGCTGATAGGAAAATCATATATGAAGAGCGACTAGCATAACTTAAACTCCTATTGCTGAGCGATCCAAGAAAACAAGCTCACATGATCGAGACACTCAAGGTCCTGCACTCATATTATGTTATCATATAACACTGACCTTCATGGAATCAGGAAATTCGGACTGCACATATGCAGAAGATTGATAGTACACTGTTGATTGCTGCAATGCTTCACCATGCAAACACCAACACCATCTACATCAGTGGTTCCCGAACTTTTTTAATCACGCCCCCATCTGTCAATAGAAAAGCTTCTCATGCCCCATTGCACATTTTTATTTGGTAACGAATAAAACAAGTGTTACATTGAGCAACAATATTTTTTTTACTCTTCACAATGTTACAAGTTTATTATGTTTTTTGTTTTTTTTACCTCTTGTTGAAATGTTCATTTTTTTAGGTTAGGCCAAGAAAATGCTATACAACTTATACCTAATAATATTACAAGTCGGAATTTAAATTACACAGGGGACAAGAAAAATCAGTGAGAAGGAGAAGCTTGCATTCTTTCCCAGATTCTCTACACTTGCTTGAGTATCAGAAGTGCAGGACGTTAATAATTAGCAATGTGAAGTTTGCCCCGAACTTTGTTTTAATTGCAACAAGAGCTGAAAATACCTTCTCACACAAATTGCTCAATACTACATAGTAAATAACACCGAGGTTCAACGCCATCCTTAAGCAGCAACACAATTCAACAAGGCAGCTCAGACGAAATTCTTATCTTCCTAGCACACCACGTCCTCTGGAATGTTCGGGTATACAAGGCTTTATGAGTCCTCCCTCCCCCTAACTTGTCTCAACGCCTCCCCTGGAGAGCACCCCCCCCTCACTTTGGGAATCAATGATCTAGATACTATGTCAAGGTGATGTTGCAAAAATTCCCAACTGTCTTTGAGGGAACTATAGTATATTCAAATTATCGTTCTCCATGTTGTTGCAGCAGAAAGTCGATTCCTTCACGAAGGGCACAGTGAGGGATAATAGCCCAAATCTATAGCTGATTTGCTTTTGCAAAACATTTTTATTACCCAGAGCCCGTGAGCAATCATCAAATAGTCAACTATTATAAGCAATATTCAGCCATACTTACAAAAGTTATAATAAAGGTCAAACAACTGTCAAATGAGGAGTACATAAAAAAATCCAAAAATTAAACAAAAGCTATGTGGAATGTCATAAAAATCAACAACAACAACAACAACTTTACCAGCAAATGACAAAACAAAATACTGAACTAGTCCATGAACACAAAAGAATAACAATACCTAACGAAACAGCCAATATATTCGACAAACATTTGTCTGAAATGGCAGACTTCTGCAAACAAGTAATCCAAGTATTATTCCTCAACAACCACCACCTATCTTTAAAAACTTGCTTTCTAGTGTGCACATCACAGAATCAACAGGAAAGGAAATACTTCAAATTATAAACAAAATACAAAATAAACAATCTGCTGGGATAGACAACATTCCAGACTACTTAATAAAAAAGGTTATATATATACGTATATAAAGAAAAATTAAGCGAGAAATAAAAAAGCACCCCATTTACACAATTCGACTGCTTTTTTATTTCTCACTTAATTTTTCTGTCTGAGCAAATATATTCCTTTCTTTTGTAAATAATAAACAATTTATATGTTTCTGGAGTGTTTCTACGCTTCCATGATGCAAATTTTTGCCTAGAAATAATTTTTTCAAACCAAATTTTGAGTGCTCATTGCGGCCCAACCATTCGGAATATCCATGTAGTTTATTAGACAAAATATGCTTAGAATTGTCTTAAGAGATTATTTTCGAAGTTTCGATGTTTCCTCCCCAGACACGTGTGTGCGTGCATATATTAGAGCAAAACTCCACCACAGTTGGACCGATCTCCATGGAAGTGGAGATGTGGTCATGTTTTTTTCACCCAGAAGGTTTATGTGTTGTTAATTCTGTTGTAACTCCACTACATGGCGCTGTAGAACAAAACTAAATATTCACGACAACACACTCTGCAGCATTTTGGATCTATATCATTAAATAACTCCTAAACAAGGCGTTCTAGGGCCTTAAAAACTAAAATTTTGAGACCAAAGGCCTCAAAGAAAGGTTTCTTACATCGTAATCTACAGAACGAACTCTTCCTGAACATTCTATAATATTTTTGCTGGTCCGGCGCTTCCCGATATTACCTCAACTGCTGAGAGACTTAGAGAATCTGCAAGTAAATGTAAATGAGAGGGACAGAGAGCGGCAGAGACAGAGATACACAGAGATAGACAGGGACAGGGTGAGGGTGAGGGAGGGATAGACAGTGAGAAAGGGAGATGGGAAGGGAAAGAGGTAGATGAAGGGCAGAACAACATCTGCCAGGTTTTTCTAGTGGTTTCATAAAATTGACTTCAAGGGTTATTACGGAATTTTTTTTTTTGTTTTTTTTTCAATTTGTCGTAGTACATCGTTTTAAAATCAATTTGAAAACCACCTGATGTTGTCCGCAAACATGCATTTATCCGTTGCACCTTCTTAGCTTATGTTGATTTCTCAAATAAAAATTTTCGTCTGCTCGACATTCCGTGAAGACAACACTGATTCCTGCAGCCCAGAGGCAGCGACCAACTCGATGACCCAGCAATGCTTTTCTCGCAGACGTGCACCCATGGTCGTCTGATCCAGGCAACTCAATAGGCCCTCCACTTATTTAGTTCATTTTCCATGAAGGGAAATTCTTCGTTTTTATATTCTCGTATTCTTTGTCTTCTAAGACTTCTACTACGTCTTCCTCTTCATATATTTTTCACTCTTCGTCTTCATCTACGTCGGTTTTTATACTGTAGTTTAATCAACGCCACCTACATAGATTAGCTTTAGCTTCCGGGTCAAAGACCCCCATCTCGATCAGGTTTTTGTCCAGTTTCCCTGATCCAATGTGCAAATGCTGAGATGGCCCCTGTTTTGCTTCTGGATGTAAATGTAGTTTCACTATCCGCACGTTTTGTTGAGCACTCCTTTTGCATTTAGGGTTACGAGCTGAGGGTGACAGACTATTTTGTTAGCAATGCAGAAAAATCGCATCTGTATTTCGTTTACCGTTGCAAGTATGTTTTCTACAACTCGGGAAAGAAACATCTACAACAGTTATTCAAATGTTGCTAATCTCGCGCTTTTTAAAATTTTATTATTATATCTTTTTTATATTTTATTCATCTTTCAACTATCGTATTTATAGTTAAAATGTTAGGAAGGGATTGTGGATCATAGAAAACTTGTGCAAACGTCATATACAGTTTTCACTGTTTTTTGGCCAAATAAATCAAAGATCTATTTAAGTGGCTTTGGTTTAGTTCTCGGCATACTCGCCAAGATCACAGCGTCAAAACACGAGAAAAAACGTTTTGGCTAATTTCTTAGAATCTTACGGCCGAATCTGAAAACATCATATCAGTTCCCTATCAGGAGATCGAGATGCATCGAATGACAACTCGTATGCCTCGATTAGTGACGTGAAGTAGCCTCGCCGTGAGTGACGGAACCACACAACCGAACGCACGCACGCTAAAAGAATTACTACTCAAATACTGTTTAGGGAATAAATTTAACTTTACATCCCTGGCCACAAATAAAGATAATTACAGAATTTTTACACCAGAAAATGTTAATGTTCTTGCAATAAGTGTTCTGATCTACATTGTACACATATCGCTAGGTTTGTCTTGCCCAACCGCAAAATGGCGGCCGAAGCTGGGCCAAAACATGGCCTACTCGGAGTATGTCATCCAGTTAGTATACAGATCATTGCTAAGAGCGAAATATTTTGTATCAATTCGAGCCAGAAACGCTCATTTTCTTCTGTATTCAGAATTCAATTTAAATACGGCTTAGGGTAGGGATCCCAGAGTGCACAGAATACATTTCTCCCCTTAGCACGTTTTAACAGTTTCCTCATACACAGTTTTCAACTGCTTTTGAAGTTAAATAAGTGTAGACTGGTACTAACTTTTTTACTTAAGTATTTACTTTTTGTGTTTTTTGTGAAGATTTTGTTGGTCCCATCCCACATCCACAGTGTATGTAAGAGTAAATGTAAGCAGAGGCATATCTGCGGTATGGCAGACATGGCACGTGCCATGGGCGCTACTCTCAAGGGGCGCTATTTATAGTATACCCGTTAAAACAAATAACATCAACCTTATTTTCAAGCATCCCCATAGGGATGCAAATTCTATGCTTGCCATGGTCGCCTGAATACTTAGATACGCCTCTGAATGTAAGAGAACCTCTTATTTCACTGGGCTGTCCGGGTAACATCGCATCCTAGGCACAGGCACCAAGTTTCAGCCGCCATCCTTCGACCTTCCTCAGGGCAAAATGTGTGGAGATGGACTGCGCACAAGTTTATATAGAGCGAGATTCCCCTCTTTCGCCCTGAGGAAGGTCAAAGAATGGTGGCTGAGACGTTGGTACCTGCGCCTAGGACGTGGCATCTCCTAGACAAACAAGTAAATGTAAACTCCGGCCGCGGAAGCCTATGCTCTCATTCTTACATCTTGCTTCTCTACACCATGTTTGTATCGTACCGAATCGGCTCTGACGTCGTGACATTTATGAACAAAAGCAACGAACGACTAGTAGGAATGAGGAGATGCTCCAGGATAGAATATGACTGGGCCTTGGAAGAGAACGTGAAGCATGGTCATAAATGGCCGATATGTTAATGTTAATAATAATAAAAACAACGACAACAGAAGAACTGAAAGTGAAGAGCCTCAATGAAAGATTGATGGAGTATACAAATAAGTGATTACAACATGTATAACGAATGGATAACTTAACTAATTTTCCTAAGCTAGCCTTCCAATACAAGCCAGGAGGTAGCAGACAGGAGAGCCAAGAAAGAGATGGAAAGGAGATGAACACGAGATGCTCAATTCTTGGAGTAAAGGGAAGAAAAGAAGATAATGGCAATGAAGAAGACAACAAAAAAGTAAAAGAAAATTTGGAAGTTGCAACAGAATTTGAAATATTGACCTGAAACGTTGTTTTTCACATATCAAAGCTCTCAAAACTGATACAGAAGTGTTCTAGTGCATTTTATATCTCAACCAAGTTGAGAATGATGATTACAGGAGCACACCACTCTGTTTTAACAGCCAAAGCGACAGAGACAGTGATACAAGGGCAAATTAAAAATGGGACCCTGCCAAACTGTTTCCGGAAAAGCACGATTTGTCACAAATCTGGTATCTTTCCAATTAATATTTTAAATGTATTTGATCATGTCTGCACCTCTATTGGAAAAAATACAATTTTATTTTTCTCTGCAGAATGATTCAGTGTCCTCGAATTCCTTTGATGAGCAGAAAATTTGTACTGTAACATTCACATACTTGTAAATCATTTAATTTAAGAAGTTTCTCAGATTATATACCAAATCAAATTATTTTTATGTAAGAAGCAACTACCACTGTAAGGAAGAATATTTCAAATACTTATGACAGTAAATTTAATGTTTTTTACTTTATTTCTTTTTTTATTCCTAATATTCTAAAAACTTGGTCTAACAATGCACTTGTCCATTTCATCCATTACAATTTTTCTTTTTGGTTTCACTTTTGATTGTTTAGGCAATGTTATCAAAAACCCATGTGTCTCAGCTTCACATCTTTCTTTTTGAATTTTGCGCATTATGTATTTACATAACTTGCTACTGCACTTTTGATTCCTAAAGGTATTTTAGGTCTGTCATTTTCATTATCACAAAATTTAATAACATTGTATGCAAGGCATCTTGCCTGCCTGCAAAGTGTCATATCTCGACGAGAAGTCATATTTTCCGAAGCTACACCAATACACAACTCACTTCACACTCCTCGCGACTTGTAAGCAACTGTATTACCTATTTGAACATTGCAAAAAATACAGCACAAATTACTCTAGATTGCAAAATAATGATATTTTTATGTAATTGTATGTATTTCAATGTAATTAATAAAACAAACTTAAGAGCTATTCCTCTGAATCTTTCTTTTTTTTATATCTGCAACTTCACATTCTCCTCTAAATAATTGTAGAAGTAAACATTGTAATACAAGGCAAATCCATTGAAGGGAGAATATTAAACATTGTCTTAAATAAATAGAAGGTTGACCTGAAATGAATTTAATGGAGGGGCGTAAATGTGATTACTTAAAGAACATTGAATTATGAAACACCGTAAGGGAAATGAATAACAATAAACACAGTTTACATAAGTTAAAGCCCATTATGAAATTTAAGTTGAGGTTCTACTGCTTTAGGTAGTCTACACTAGCCTTGCAACTCTATAATGCAAAAGGGGGACAAAGTTGCAAATGCATAACACTGATTCAGGCCCATACTCATAGTCGTCACTTATAAGGAACACCTTAAGGAGTTCCTTATAGCTTTTTGCAATTCTTAGTCGCAATTTTTCTGTGCAATTCAGGAACTCCTTATATGAAAGGTCCAGCCTTCACTCACAGCTATACAAGTAAACCCTCTCTTTCAGGGATGAAAAGTTGTAATTTCAAACAAATGGAAATCGATGATGATTTTAAAGATTACAAGGAATTTTATGGTGGCATCATTCACCGCAACAACTAACATAATTTATGTGACATGCTGAACCATTTGGAAAAGTATGATCAAGAAATGAAGACAAGATATCTTTTTACCAAGACTGTTGTACACTTTTTGGAAAACACATTGGTGGCAAAAATCAGCTCTAATTAATAAAGATTTATCGATTTCACCACTATTTAAGACACTGGTTAAGGTCTACCACTATTTAAGAAATTGTGTCAGTTAGGTTAAGTTACCACATGGATGTTCATGGACGCAAGCAAATGACTAGTTTATGGCCAGTTTGATGGAACACTTCTGGCAGGATTCAAGTGGCTGTGAAACAACCAATACGCTGTCGTCACACGAGATGCTGCTAGAATTGTACTTATGTTAAGTATTGTCTATGAATACCAAAAGTGCATAAGCATTTCCTTATCAAAAGTAACTTCTTATAGCTTAAGTATTTCATTATTTACACAGGTGTGCAAATTATATTAGAATAAAGATGTAGACTTTGAATATATTAATTTATTTTCACTCTCAATGGTTTCTATTACTTAGGAATTAATTTTAATAAAATTAATTCACAAGTAATAGAATTCCTATAAAATCTCCTCTATTCCTTTTATTAAAATCTGGTATCTTTGCTATCAGTGCCATACTGTTTTGTGAGTTTCATTATGCCATACGTCCTACAATTTTACCAATAGACCTTTACGTGTTGTTAACTTCTTTTTTTAGCTTCCTTTTTACTAGTGCCCAAATATTTTCAATTGGGTTAATGTCAGGGTTGTTAGCTGGCCATGGCAGCACATTGTTCAATGTCCCCCAAATATTTGACCCCTTTCTTCTCCATATGACATGACTAGAAACCGAAATTTTTATGTAATTACATACTTTTTGTCTTTCTACTTACCGTTCTCAAAATTTTAATCTTGGCTAATAGTCGCCGACCTAACACAATATCCAATTTTTTCGTTACATATTTTTACATATTTGGCACTATATTACATATTTTACATATTTCGCTATTTTCTCAACATTTCTTTGTATTTTATCAATTTTCGTACAAATTTTTATGAAAAGAAGTATTTCTAGAATATTTAGCATTTTTTCCTACATTATTACTGCATGATACTGCGTACTGTACTGTACTCGAGGTATGCTTCGTGAAGACGTGATCGGATATTCTCACAGTTCGACGCGCCTGCTTCAGTTATCTCAGTGGCTGGAAGTGCTCGTCAGTGATAAATCATTCTCACCTTTAGGTGTGAAAAGTATCATTGACGCCGCGTTTGGGAACCTTTAACCTTAATTTCCAAGAAACGTTGGCGATCGCCAGTCATGTAACACTTTGATGAGAATTTTCCGTACTGCAGTGATTGTGGGTGTTCGTAGATTTCGCCAGTTTGTACGATGGCTTCTATTGTGTCTAGCCTGGGTGCTAAACTACATTCCTGGATAACAATTTGTGAAGGTTTAACTACTGATAGGAAAGTTGTATGGTGAAAGTGTACATCAACTTGTGCTTTCCTAATGATTTTTAAAACGTTTGCATTGTTTTTAAAATTTGTATAGGAATTTTTTGTAAATGTAAGTTCGTATTATGTAAATGTGTTTTATAATTAGAGTATTTTAATATTACATATTATATCCGATTTTACATTTTTTTACATATTCCTACTGTTTTCATTACATATTTATGTACATATTTTGATGTTTCATACTACATATTTTTCCGGTCTCTAGACATGACATGTGATCTTGAATAAACACTTTTGGTGTTTCTCCAAACCAGTCTCTAAATTGTGGCACCAAATTATTTTTAATGAGTTCTAAATACTGGCCTTGATTCATGGTACCATTAACTACACATTACTGACCAGCATCATGTACAAAAAGAACCCAAAAGAATGCAACCCCAAATCAATACTTTCACAGGATGCTTCATGGTCACACATTGAGGGTTCCTCATCAGATCTTCTTTGAACATACTGGCTTGTTAGTGGCAGAATTTCAAATGATTTGTAAGAGAAACAAACCTGCTAAGAATTTTACTTGCATTACATGATAAGATGAATAAATCCCCCCTAGAAATTTGCTGAAAGTAGAAGAATGTGGATGTTTTCTCATTTTGAAATGTAAAAGATCATAACATAAAAATTTAATACAAATATTTAATATATGATTAGAGAATAATTTTTACTTTACTCCAGTCTTATGAGGACCAGTTTCCCAGACCCTTAGCCCTATCTTCTCTTTCTTTGCCATTAGAGAAGCGAGTTTTGCTTTCCTGCATGGCTTCTTTACTTCACAATCATCACGAAGGGTTCTTCTTATTGCTGAAGAAGAAACATTCACCCCTCCTTCTACCATTTCATATCTTAACTCATAGCTGTTTGGTTATGATATTTTAAATCCATTTGCTTGATTTTACCTATGTTTCTAGGAGTCATTATCTGCTTTCAGCCACATTTATCATGATGGCTCGGCCTGTATTCTTGATTATTGGCAAGGGATATTTCAGTTCAGCTAACAGATTTCTGGGAAATAAGAAGCCTTTTAACTAATTCCACCTGTATGTAGCATCCCTCAGTGACCAATGCTTTAGTGACAGCAATTTTTGGAGGAGATAAATCTAATTTCTTTCCCATAATCTTACGTTTTACAAAGTACAAAAATATAAAGAAATTAATTTACAGGAAGCAATATCAGACTTTATAAACACTCAGTCAAGAGAACACCTTAGTCCTCTAATTCAAGTCATACAACAAACACAAAGATGAGCACAAACTTCATAAAACTCATTAAATTCTAAGCTATGAGAATGCCGAGTGAGACACATCCATACTGTTGAGTAAATTAAACGTAAGTTGTTTCTGACACACCAAACAAAAATGTAGCAGACATCACTATGTATTGTTTTAAAACAATACATGTGCTGTCAGTTTCATTTACAAGTTCTATGACCAGTTAAACTTGAATTTAACAAAAAAAAATCTTGTCTAATAATTTGCACACCTCTAACTGACAACTGAATATTTCCCTCACTCTCCAGCTACAAACTACTACTATTATTATTATTGTTATATTTAAATACTTACTTTTAAAACTTGACAGACACATTTAATATTCTCACAAGATTCACAAGAAAGCAGATTTTTCATCACTTCAAATAATGCAGCACCTAAAATAGTAAGGCGTTCATTATCTCCAACTTTGACGTTCATTTGAATAAATAACTCAGCTAGAAACATAGCAAATCCTTGTGTCTTTAAACCGCTGGGATTCTTCATGAGTGCAGAGTTCTCCTCTTGGCATCTGGAAAATTACATCTTTGCTGATCAAATTATGCCAATTTTATAGAATTCAAAATAATATTAATTTCCAGCCAGGTAGATACAAAGTTAAAATAAACAATTTATTTCATCAATTTGATAAATATGTTTGAGAAACAGTACCTTCTTAGGAGAAGATTTCGGAAGTCATTCTGTAAATTGCTTGGCAATTCACTTCGAAAATGACACAAAAGTCTGGCACCATTGTACCGAAAATTTGGAAGTATTATGGACTGTGGAAACAGGAGAAATTTGATTTTGTGTTTCTTCAAAACAAAATATAATAATATGAACTGCAAGGATAAAGTTTTTAAATCATGCTTTTATTGATAATTTTACCTTTTCAACAATGATATTAATAACACGATGGTGCAAATCAATGTTTCCTAAATCCCTCAGTAAAAGCTCAGTCAAAATTGATACAGAACTATTATAGTGACCTGGATTCAATGTCAAGTCATGAATGACATCAGATAAGAAGTTCTCTGTTAATTGCTCTGGTATTGGGTAGGTATCAGCATGAGCATCACCACCACCACCTGCCTACAAGACAAAATAAATTACATTAGATAAATTTAAAAAAATACTTCAAAGAACATAAAAACAACACCTGAAACTACACGAAAATAGCACAAACAAATGTACATAATTTTTCAATACGTGTGTTACAATCAAAGTTCAAAGAAATGTGAAAATAGTCTTTAAATAGGCAAGAGGTGACAAAACAAAATTTTTCTGGTAAATAACATTTTCATAAGAATAATAAATACTGTGCTTATTGTATTCACAATAAATATTTCTTCTGGAGAATTACAATCTCTTATTATTCCATTTTTTGATATTTCTTTATTTATTATGATTCTAAACAACTGATGTTAATTCTGATGTATGGTATGTTTTATACTTTGTATTTGGGCAATTGCCTTTACTCTTGTATGAATACATAAAATAAAAATAAACTTCAGTCTTTTACCAAAATTTATTCTCTTCTTGATTCTTTTTTCATTCCTTGATGATAAAATAGGCATATACATTGAACAATAACGGTGACAGGCCACATCTCTGTTTTAGTCCTATGTTTATTGTGAATGACATATTTCCATTATTCATTTTTATCCTTATCCGTGAATCTGTCTTGTATTCCTTTTCTTATTTTTATAAGTACCCTTCCCTTTTCCATTATTTTCCCTGCTTATTCTCTATTTACTTTATTGTATGCCTTTACAAGGTCGATGATTAGGAGGTAGGTAAGTTGGTAAATTCATTGCATCTGACCAGGATTGTTTGCAGTGTGAATATGCCATGCATTTTTCTCCTTCCCTTTCTGAATCAGTCTTTTTCTTCTCCCAGGTATGTCTCACTGTCTTTTTTCAATATGTTTTTCTTATTATGTGAGCAAAAAGATTTAATGTTGTTAATACAAGTGTTATCCTCCTTGCTTCACGAGTCAAGTACGTCAGTATTTTTTTTTCTTCTGGTGAAACCTGTTAGTGATAGATATGGACAGACATGGTGATTATCAAAATTCTTGCAAATATGGGGCCCAAAAATGGGATACCAGAAAAAGTAGAATACTAAGAAATTGTCATCAGATTTTATAATTTGTGCTAAAGCAGTCCATTATTGCCTAAATTGGCAACTAATTTGACCTATAAATTAATTTTTCTACTCATAACTTCAAAACAAATCTTTTAATTTTTGGATCTACTTAACAGGAAGCACCCAGCTCATTTTCATAATTTTCTCTAAAATGACAAACTTGTTTAAATATTAACCCTCCTTGCTTCACAAGTCAGGGTCGTGAAATTTATCAACAATTTCCAAAGTATGAGTGGTATATAATTCCATGAATGAAATTATGTCCAACAGAGTTCCAAAATGAACCAAATATTGAAAATAACTGAAAGCTATGTTAAAATCAGAGAGGTTATGTTACAGTACATATGTGGTTTGTTGGACATCGACATAGCGAACAATATACACCTTCTAAGATAGATGAGACACAGTTTATGATTGGCCAGTAGGCAAAAGCGGTAAGAAAAATTGGATAGAAAAAGCAATACACTTTTTAAGATACACCGCCTTGATTGGGGCTTTTTGCAAGTATAGTTAACCACTATTGGTTTTAATTTCACAAGTGGAATAGTCTCATTATGGTTATTTGTTTGGTTAATAAATGTCTTGCTTCATTAAATGGTATAATCCAGGAAATGAAAACAGTTCACCAAATAGGACAAGAAGCATTATGTTGTTCATGGTAAAGTTAATTCTAACACATTTTTCAGTTAAGTTATGAAGATCATTTTCTTGAACATACATTACAAATCTAATTTCATTACTTTAACGTAAAACTAACCAATAATTGAAATTATTAAAATGGAATATTGACATGTTTTGATTTCTCTTGCCCATTTCAGAAACAAAATGTTTCTCAGGATCAAAGAAAAATAGTCAAATAAGTAGGTTTCTTAATTTAAATTCCTCCTTAATTAAGCCACATCCTCTCCATAGTAAGTACATTTGACCCCTTTCTGATTTCTAAAAACAAGTGTTGACACTGTGCTGAAAAGAATGACTTACATTTATGGATTTATTCTACATTATTTTAATGAAAATTAGTTCTCACTTCTTCAAACTGCTCTGCGTTGTAATATTTGGGAACAAATTCCTTAGCGTCTGCAGATAATCTAGATGTTCTGGGAAGTACAACAGAATCACCTTTTGCTCCAGGATCTGGGGGAGGCATCATTGCTTGTTCTGTTCCAGATTTATTTCCTACACAAATAAATCATGATCAATTAAACATTCACAAAAGCCTAATGAGGTAAACATTAGAGATTTTCTTGGAACTGCAAAACATTAGAGATTTTCTTTTAGCATGAAATTATATCTCCAAATTAATTACACTGAATAGCATATGTTAAAACTTCTCAAAAATTACTCTGAAATGATAACTTGTTTCTACCAAAGTTTACTCTTCATCCATTTTTGTTACTTCTTGGGGATACTTGGTAAAGAGCAACAATAAGTATGTATGTGAGCATGAACATTTGTTTTTTTATTTGTTGCATCTATAGACACAACATGTCTCCAAACCCCTAGGAGGGCATTGAACAGCTTGCTTTAACTAAGGAGTAATCCTCCATTAACATTTTTATATGAGTACAAGGTCAACAGAAGGGATTCAGTCAATACTGAGTACCATACAGGGCTGTCACTTACAAGGGCTTATGGGCTACATATCAAATTCTAGTTAAGCTATGGGCCACACCGCAATTTACCCTAACTACTGAGATTATACTGAAATATATATATACCCAACCCCCGCCGCAGATTTCAGGGTAGGAGAACTGGGCTATTTTAGTTGAAAGAGCAAGCACTTATTCTGTGCTTGGGCAGTCAGTCATTCATGTTTCATTCATAATTGTTGGATTTCTGGTGGAAGTTTACTTCGGCACTAAATCTTCCTTTGTCAGGAAATGTTTCAATACAAATTTCCAGAAATGCCAGTTCCCAACAAAAGGAGAAATTATTAGTAATCTAGAAATTCAGGTTTATTTTATTAATATTTATTAATTTTATTAAGATTTCCCTATTTGTTTAATTTCCAGCTTGCTAATAACGTTTGTAGTTGATGCGACATAAAATAAAATAAATAAATAAAAATAAAAGTAAATAATTTTCAGGTTCAATAAATAATTATTGTTATAAATAATGAACAGCTTGGTGGTGATATTTCACGAGATATCTTTGTGATTTCTCTGAGAGCCGGCGTTCATTAAATAATAATTATAGTTACGTTGCTGTTAATAAATCAATCAGTCATAACTTCCCTCCCCATCTTCAGTGTTATTGTTCTGTTTCTTAAGCATACTGGACAGAATTGCCTGAAGAGACGTTTTGTTTGCTGGCTCATGCCTCAGCCCAGCCCACCCCACCCACCCAGCCCAGTGCGAAAAAGTTCTTGTGTGTGAGCCGGGTACCTGCCCGCTGAAGCCCTTGAATGGGGAAAACACAGAAAGAGGAATGTTAGTGCAGATTATGACGCACAGCTCACTTCCTCTGCTATCTCGACATGCCAGCCACGGCAGCATTGAAAGGAGGCAGACACGTGGTTGCCAAATTGTCAAAACAAGAACAGGTGCTACAGTCATGAGTTGCGAGATACGCTAAAGACTCACACACACACATGCACATGCACACGCACACAGATATATATATATATATATATATATATATATATATATATATATATATATATATATATATATATGTTAAGCAAAACTAAATTCAAAAAAGCACTAAAAAATTACTTAATTGAAACTTGCCCTTATAAACTAAAGGAATTATCATAGACAAAGAGAGCAATGCTAAAATAATTATACATTTCTTACTATACGATAAGTTATTTATTTCTTTAGGACAAGCAACTTAAACTTGTTTGAGTAACTTAAGTTTATTATTATGATTTAATTATTATTATTATGGTGCAATAAGTGCTAAGGTTTTTATCTAAGCACAATGACATTGTTTGAAACAAGTAATCAAAGTATTATAAACAATAAATAAATTATTATTAAGAATAAATTATTAAAAATGACTTTGATTCAACATACTTAGTGATTAATGTACACACAACTAGAAAATTAATATTACAGTTATGTAATTATAAAAATTCATAACAGAATAACTAAACAAATGTATTTGGTTGATATAATAACATTTTTCAAAGCAGTTGCGGACTGCACAAAAAGATCTAATCTGTGGCCAGATGGAAAGCCTTGCTCTAGAATTTCATATATTATTACTTGGATTTGGCCACCAATTTTTCATTGATAGATATATCTATCTGCGGCCAAATTCAATTAATAACATACACTAGTGATAATACAGACAATTTTCTTTTATGTATCATTCTTTTACACATTAATCACTTCAATTAATAATATATACTAGTGATAGTACAGACAATTTTCTTTATTGATGTTCTAGAATTTCATGTTTTAAGTAAATATCATACCAATTTACCTATTTATTTGTATATTATTTGTTCAATATTACATTTATTTATAATTTATTACTTAATTAATTTATACTCCTAATGCATGAACCATTGAAATTAATTTTTTTTATGCAATAAAAACAAGTCAGGGTGTCATTACAATGTTTTGTATGTGTTATTTTTCTGTGTTCGTACATTCAAAGCTGGAATATGCCTCAACAATTAGGTCTCCAAAAATAAAGAGCCATCAGCTAGCTTTGGTAAAGTATCAATGGAGGTTCCTTGAGTTAACTGAATTTGAACAATGGACTGGAATTTATCCACCATGAGTTATGCACAATGAGTATCAGTTTCCCAAATTTAATACTAAAATCTAATACTTCTACTTTACAAGTAAAAGAAAATGGCCATAACTTTATTTTTGAAAGTATTGAGAAACATTGCCCTAATTTACATTCATTCAGTCATTTTTAGTTCTGTGTTACACCTCGTGTATGAACACCATTTTATGTCATGTAGACTGATAGATTTATAATGGATTTCATAGTAATTAAAATGAGAGTTATATTAAATCTTAAATTTGTATATAAACAAATAGCCCTTTATTGGACTTATCCGGCTATGAAAGAACAAACAAATACACACTCTTTTTGCTTCAACCAGGATGTCAACTAATATGAGAATTATGCACATTAAAGAAAATAGATATTTCTTTCTACTTTTCATTTAGAAATAAAAAGAAAAGGCGTAAACATGTAGAAATAAATAATTTATGTGGCCATGTATTTTTATAAAGAACAATTTTGCGTAATTAGACTGTAGGTCCTATTTGATGCTGACTTCAAATACAATTGAAATTTCTAACAATTTCTTAAAATGTTCTATGATAATTACCAACTGTTTCTAAGTATAAAATCAAAATATTAAATTAATCCATTACAAATTAGTTTAAAAAATGAAAGTACAATATTGACATTTTGGTATATTTGCAAGGTTTAACAGTGGCTATTAGAATGGGAACTGTTGTTTAAGTCAGACATAACATATTCTCGAGAAAAAGGATCCCTTCTGTAGATGCCAGATTAGTACCAGAGGAATAAAAATATATTCCATAAGAGCTCGACCAATTCCAACCAACGGCTTTCCCTCGCAGCATCCCCAGTAATCCTTTCTGCCATTTTTCGGATAAATAATGGATGCTCAGTAACAGTCGGATATATTATTTTTCGCATCCTTAGAAGAAAAATGGTTACAGAGTATTTCTGAAAACGGTACATTTCGGCGCCCGGCCCAAAGCTATGCTTGCGGACAACGGGATATGCTACATAAAAATGGAACAGTCCCGTTCAAAATGAGACGTCTGGTTACATTAGTCGTGCATCGCCTGTATAAATAACCACTGTTTATAATCTATGATATTTTTTTCATTCTATATTGCAGAAAATCATGTTTTGTCATCCAGCGAGTACGTATATTTATCCGTGTGAATGTATGCTTTTGAGCATGTATGTAATGTAAACTGCGCGCATGTCCGCTATGGCGTGTGCGTACGCGTCAAGTGTTCACGAAAATTTGGGCGAATATGCAACAAAGGGTTCGGGCGTATTTGAATAAGAAACAAAGAAAGAAAGACACAACAAACTATTATCACTGAAAACACTGAAATAAAACTTTTTTGAGTATTAAATGTATACAATTATTTGAGAAATTTTGAAAAAATAAATAAAAAAATTAATAAAATAAAATCCTTAAATTAGTTCCTTCCATTTGTGGCATGCCAAGTCAAAAGCGGAATTTTTTTTCACAGTTCTTATTTTTTGGGGGGCAGGATATTATCACAAAGACTGACTCAAAAGGAATACCTGTTGAACACATTTGAATTACACAAATGTTCATGGCAGATACATCAAAAAGTCATCAATATTGTAGTTTCATTTTTTACATTAATTAATTCTTAATGGATTAATTTAATGCCTAGATTTTATTCTTGAATTCTCAGAAATGTGAGAATTTTTCTAGCTAAGACTAAAACAAAATTGTTTGAAGAACATTGGGAGAATGAATACCGTAAGTCTATAAACTCACTTTAAAAATTCTCAAATAGATTGAAAAAAACATGAAGTTAATGACCATGTAATTGATGACCGCTATGACCATGTAGTTGATGCGACAATAAATAAATAAATTTAATAATAAAACATGAAGTTCTAAGTAATACATAATACTTGAACATTTTTCTGTGTCCAAAAACTTTGGAAATTTCCTTGCTACAAATATTTTTCATACAAAGCCATTATATTACATTCCTTTTGTCAATGTTCTCCAGTCTTCTATCAACCGTATCTCCTAAAATACCAAACAATGTAAAATTGTAGTGAAGTGAATTCATTATTTGAGGTATGTGACATTTAAGATTTACTTTTTCAATAAAGAAATTTTAATGCTCTGACAAATATATTTCATTCCTTCCAAATTAGTTCTCAAGAAACTATAACCAGATCAAAAACAAAATTAAAATACAAGTGAATTTTCCTAAAAACGTGGTTATTTCCAAATGATTAATATATACAGGAAAATATAATTAAACTAATTTACATAATATCAACCATACAAATCTAAAGGAATTCATTTCACTGGAATTGCCGAAAGCTCTATACATTAACTTATGAATTTTCAATGGAAGATTGGAAAGTTGTTAAGAGTATAATATTATTACGAGTAAAGGAAAACTTGTCAGTTGCCAATAATACGACAAATATCACATAAACAAAATAATGTCTTTTCAGACCACCTGAATATGTATGTCGATTCACTCGCCTTACTTCGTCTACAAGTCGTCAATGCACATTTTAGAGAAATGGGTTATTCAGGTACCAATAATATTGTTATATCACTCCTTGTTGGCAAGTTTCGTTAGAAACCTAACTTCAAACACTATGCACGTAACAAATTGCGTACCTCCAACAGGAGGAAGCGTACGCGGTCTTCTCAATTCGTTGAATTCTTGAGATCCTTCCTTCTTCCATGGCCCTCTTCCCCTTCCTTTCGTGGCGATGACATCGGAAACAGGCTGCCGCTGCATTGCTGCCTGCACGGAAAACATTATTCACGTACACTTTATTTCATTAGAGATTAATTCTACTTTATTACAAAGAAAACGCGCCAACAAGTAATTGATTCTTAAGCATTTCTGCACTTTACTGCCAACACAGTAAAACGCTGGATTTGAGTGATGAGCTTGGTGTCATTAACGACAGGCGCACAATTTTCACAAACAAAATATAACTAGTGTATCTATTTCTAGTAAAGATAAGACCCTGTTTAAAGGGTACACGGATATAATCTGATTTTTGTGTCCTTTTCACACAGAGTCGCCGTGTATTATCCTATCCACATAGTACTAATCTCGGTAACAATACCAAGAGCAAATATTTCATTCGATCAAATTTGTTACCAGCAGCCACCACCGCTTATTGCTACTCTTCGTTTGTATCATTTCAAATTATTTCACATTTTGGAAAAGTTCAAATTTTTTCTCATTAGATTTACAGGATATGAAAAGCACTACAAATTAAGATAACTGCATAAATTTATTTCTCTCTCCAGACATACAGGCTTATAAAAATCAAAATGTCAAACTAAGCATTATTAGAACGAAAGTTTCCGTCAGATGCGGAACTGCGTGCGAGGGCTGTCGAAGCCTGCGGCAAAGCCGAGAACGACGATACTATTGCGTATTCCCGCGGTGAAATTGAAAGTGAAAGTGTCCTCGTTCAGGAAGCGTGTGGGCTGCTTGCTGGCTTCCTTCCTTCATGTTCAGTCCAGCATCAGTCTTTAAATTCATATACTGCTTTGTTGACGACTCATCCGTACAATGAATCTTTGGCTGTTTTCAGTATGTTTTGTTATGGGTTGGGAGATAAACTGCAGTATGGCTCAAACAAATGGTGAGTACTACATAGTCCTCTATAAAACTACAACAATAATAAATAAATGACATTTTTACTTCAGGTCAGAGGTTACAGCCACTTCAACAACTCAGGAAAGGATCTAATATTCTTAGAGAAAGATTTTCAGCTTTGCGACAAGCACGAACTCAAACCAAAGTACCAACAAATCAAAGAGAAATATGCTATGGTAAGACCTCAATGACTTTGACTATTTAACTACGCTTTCTAAACTTTGAACAAAAGATCAGAGTTATATTGTTCTAATCGCCATGTTTTATGCAGAAGCAGTTGGTTGCTTTCAAGCATCAAGAAAACACTCACCACTAATGAAAGTTCCCCAAGCACCTCATGAAATTGATACAAAGTTCTTACTATATAAACGTGAAAACACAGGTCCACCACAGACAATTAAATATGGTGACAATATGTTTTCTCTCAAGTCTTCAAATTTTAGTATTCATTCTCCAGTGAAAATACTGATTCATGGATATAAGGGAAGTTCAAGTGATCCAGCAGCCTTGTGGGGAGTATCTGAATTTCTCAAACTGGTAAGTAGGCATGCTACTGCTGAATAATTGCAAAATTTAACAGCCTATACTGGTGTTTACAGCACAAATCACTCACCAATTTTACTGTGTAGTAAACATAAATGGTTCTGTGCGAAAGGTGATATAACACGTTTCATACACAGATTAAAAATATGTCTTGTCAAATACAAGACAATGGTTAGGACTATAACTGTCCAAGAATAACAAAAGACAATATTTAATAACAAGACTGTTGTCTAGTTACCATGAACAATGTACCTTACAGAAATGTCAAATTACTTGGCAACCTTTCATCTTTGAGATTCAGGACCCTCATTTCAATTCCTAACCTACAGTACAAATGTACTTGTTATTGTAAAAATTGCACGCTTTAAATATAATTAAACCTGTATTATCTACATGTACTAGAAATGAACAAAACAAAATAACTTAATTTACCATATATCACAAAATAAACACATTACTTATATTCATACAGACATTAGTTTCTGTCTTCTTAACAGTAAAATTTCGGTTAGTCTCTTCGGGTCACATTGACGTTGCTGCACACAATATTTCGATCACTTTTATTGTTATGATAAAAGAGCAAAAGCAAGGATGTGATATTTATTATATGTTCGTATTAACTATCACAAATACAAGAGCAACATGGCACTACGTTAAAATAAGTTTCACGCTAATTCAATTCAGTGACACAAAACGTCCTACCCCTGGTACCCTAACCCTACAATACCTCAGAAAGACCATCTTCATTGACTATAAAAAATGGCTTAATAATAATAAATACTGAACCCACAAGTACATTTAGTATTTCAAATTAGCATAGCTACAATGAATTTCGATGAACTATGTATATTAAAACATACGAACCACACAAATAGTAGCACCACCAACTCGCCAGCTCGTTTTTTGCAGTTGACAGGTGAAACCTTCGTTCGATTATCGTTCGATACGAACATCGTATAAGTTGAATGTCAAAAATTTAAAAAGTAGCGCGAATTCGATTTTACTTACGTATTTCAATACGTTTATATTACAAATGTTGCCTCATTGCGGAAAAACAAAACAAATTAGTGGTGCTACTGAATGTCACACACTTTCTCGTACTAGCTAATTTCCTATTCTCTTCGGTCTGGGATAGTTGTTTGCGAGAGCGATGCAAGGGCGCTGTAGCCCTACGGCTGTTTGGTTTTGCACCCAACCCTCTTCGCAGCTGCAATCTATCGGCATCTTGTTAAGATGCTATATCTATGATCGGCGCTTAGACTATTAGTACCCCCATTTGTCTAAGCTAAATGACCTACCAGTGTTACTCGTGGTTCATACCGTTCATAACATTCCCAATACCCGAAGAAGAACTGAAGAGCACCTTCGAACCCCCCAAACTTGCATTGGCGTATCTCGGCCCTGTACCTATACACTTTTGCTGATGGTAACCCTTGGCCCCTCTCCAAGCTTGTATCATAGAGAAAGGGCAAATAAATACAGTGCCCTTTCCCTATACTATTGTTCTGGGTATAGAGATAAAATTCCTCAATTACACCCACAGACTGCATATCTGAAAAAGATTATGAAAGGACTAAGGTGCATATATAGTAGGTGCAACTTTTTGAAGGTGTAATACATGAGGGACACGGTTTGCTCCCCCCCCCCCCAGCCATCTTTCACTCTATTCTCACAAGAAATTTAAAAGAAAAAGAAATTTAAAGAAAAAATTTTGGAGTCATTTTTGAGAAAATATTGAAAATGTCTCACAGCTCTCTTATATTACATATTTATGTATGTACACATGAAATCAAAAACAAAAATTAAAAAGGTAAAATTAGCTAGATACGTCTAGGTAAAAGTAACAAAGCTGTTGTATTAGTAATAACAAGGAAATAATGATAGAACTCAGTTCCAAATTTCTAGTGAATCAGGAATTTGCAATCATTCTTAGGTAATTAAAACAAGTATTTTCCCAGTAAATCTACATTTTGCAAATAAATTTGTTAAAAGAGTATTGCTTGTTCTGATACACATAGAATTGTTTATTGTGCCCTTCAGACAAAGGAGAACTCTTAACTAGTGTGATTATTTTTTTTGTTTTTGTTCCCTTTTTTTCTGTGAGGGTGTTTTTCCTTATTGTTGTTTTTCTCATGAGTAGAGATTATTATTGTTACAATATTAAGACTTTTGATAGTAGGAATCTCTTAACTGCCCTTCTGGAGTTGTTTAAGGTTTTCAGTCGAGCTTCAAATGAACTTTTAATGTTAATTTCATAACCTGGGTGTAGGAGCTTCTTCCAAACATCTTTCTATCTTTTGTGTTATAAAATATACAATTTGTTAAACATGATTCAATTTATGGTGAATTATAGATAAACTATAGTGCATAAAACACATCCCTCTTTGTTTTTGTTATAGCTAGTTACAATTTCTTTGATTATAGAATTTCAAATAACAGTTCATAGATTAACACCATGACTTTTTAGGAATAAAATAATATTTTGTTCATTGATTGTAATGTATAAACACACTAAAGCAAAAAATAAAAAAAATTATTTGGACGCCACAAGAAAGATGACCTTGACTAAAACATTCAAATTGGCAGATTTAAATACTATTTTTCATTAATTAGTCCTGTTATCTTATTTCTTCACCCATGCTGAATAATGGTGGAAGAAAGTTAAGAAGTGGCCAAGGTGATCAGGAGTAGTGCTGAAAGATTTCCATAATTCTTATCAAATCTTTACTCAAAAAGTGAATAATATTGCACTTGGGTTAGAAGAACTACTCAAGGATCTAATAGCTTACTGGGAATAATAATTTAGATTAGGAATGAAGAAAAATCTTCTAGAATCTGAAACCCAGTCACTCATTATAAGTAATCTGATAAAATAATAATACAGAACTTAAATTCAATTTTCGTGCTAAATACACTACAATACAATGTTAATTAATTTTATAAATGGTAGTGTAAGAATATTAAAATTGAAAAACAATACTAATAAAAAAGAAAGAAAGTTAAAAAAAAGAGAAGGAAAAAAAGAGAGAGAAAAAAAAAGTAGTTGTCTTCTTATGAGAGTGGTGTCTAGGCTGGATCCATCCCTTACATCCAACAATCAGTTTGGGGGTTTTAAAAACATGCAACACAATATGTAACAATTATTAGTACTAGTTTATATGTATGTATGATACATGTTTATGATGCGTATATTCTTTTGAACTGTAGAATGTATGGTTTAACAGGAAAGCTTTCAGTTAATTTTTGAATGTGTGTACCGAGTTTAAGTTTTTAAATTCACTAGGGAGTTTGATGTATAATGTAATGCCTTCGATAAGGGTAATTTTTTGAAAGAGTGAAGTTTCTCTGTGTGGAACATGCAGATTTCCTTTTTGCCTAGTATCATAGTTATGAACTTCTGCATTTAGAGTAACAGAATCCTTGTTTTCCAAAAGTGCCTTCTTTGTGAAGATTAATATTTCAAAACTGTACATGCATAAATAGAAGGCAGCAAATGCGGCATAAATAAAAGGCCATAAAATGATAAAGTACCTTAAATATTTGTTCCATTTTCCAACATATTCAATTTATTTCACAAATCTTCTCATTTTATGCATTGTTGTGGTCACATTGGATAAGTTTGTAAGACTTTATATTTATACATTTATCAACTTATGCCCAGTAACCACAATATGCTATGTTTCATATTGTGAATTACACCAGTTCAAGATTATAAGTTGCAATATGGAGCCAATTAATTGAATTTCTTTGACGTTTTTATAATGTTCATCCATGTCACATTGACAGATGGATGCAAATATTATATTTCTAGACTGGACAAAAGGTGCTGCTGGCCCATCTTATCCAGTGTCTGTTGCAAATACAGAATTAGTTGGACGGCAGCTTGCACTGTTGTTGTTTGATATATTGACTTTGGGATCACCTGAAGCTAAAATTCATATTGTTGGCTTCAGTTTAGGAGCTCATATTGCAGCATGTGCTAGCTACATATTGCAAAAAAGAGGTGTTAAAGTAGGCAGAATTACAGGTAGGTCTAAAACAGTTTTGAAATAATTAGTTCTTTCAGTTTAAGTGAATCAATATTTTTATTTTCATTAAATTCACTGAATTGATTCAAATGAAATTATAATGTTAATTTCCAGGCCAAATTTTGAATTTCAATTTTATAATAATTAAAGGTGGAAATCTCATACTGTTTTTATTCAAAATAGAGCCATCTGTTGGTCACGAGAGTTGATAATTTTCTTTTTGTTCAGGTTTAGATCCAGCATCACCAATTTATAAAAGTACCAGATTGTTGGAAGCATATCGCAAGTTAGATAAAGAAGATGCTCATTTTGTAGATGTAATTCACACAGATGGTAGTCCTGTATGGACAAATGGTTTTGGCTTGCTTCAGCCATTGGGTCATGTTGATTTTTACCCTAATGGTGGAGAGGAACAGGCTGGATGCAATGATGGCAGAGCTTCTTTAGTTGTAAGCCACTTTGGTAAGAAGAAACTCTTATGTTTCATACATACAGGATTGATATCGTTCAACAGTACAATGTTTTCCTTTGTTCCTTTTAAGCTATTAGGCAGTAACTTTTAACATTCTTTTATGCTTTTTATCAAAAATAATAAAACAGATAGTGTCCAAGTTTTACAGGACAACAAAAGTAATTCAGGGCATTGAGAATATATATAACATACAACAGAATATATTATTTTGTCCAAATTTCTTCAGGGGTTGTTGACAAATATTTTATTAATAATCATAAAATGTTAGTTTCATTGCATTCACAAAATCCCTCATTTCCTTATTGCATGAATAGAAGGAACTGTAAATTCAACTACAGTGTGCAGTCATGTCCGGGCTTGGAGACTGTTTGTTGAAAGCCTTACATACAGAGAAGGTGGGTGTCAATTCACTGCATATCCTTGCCCTGGAGGACATAACAGATATCATGAAGGCAGTTGCTTTCCAAATGCTGATACATGTAAGACAGAACATGCCTGTGCTCAAATGGGAATTGATGCTGACAAATCAAAAGCAAGTGGACCTTTGTTTTTGGTGACACGAGAATCAAGTCCTTATTGTGGTAAATATAAACAAATTATAAATGTGACTTTGAAATTAGAACTTAGAAAATATGTACCAGTCCTATGTGATAAAATAACACAAACCTACAAGTTTTTGACAATATCTCTTAATTTTTTATTTTATTTATTAAAAAAATGTTTGTATTACAGTCAGGGTGTGAATTGGTAACTTTCTTGAAAGGGAAATATTCAAAACTTCAGAAGGGGATGAACAGAAGAATTTACAAAGACCATCGTCACTTATACCAAGCAGTCATAGTGAATTCTAAGAAGATTCTCAGGAATGTTTTCTTGCCCAATTTCCTTCATTAGGATTCTTTGATTTAAACAATTCAGAATGTGGAAATCATAATCAAAGAATATAATATGGATTAATTATATCCCTGGCAACAAGAAATCAATACTTTTTCAGTAGAGGGCACTAAACTCGATGGGGAAAACCCCTGGCATTCTCCGTCAATTCACACCTTGATTGTAGTAGTCTATGAACTTTTATGGAAAATTAATTTTAAACTTTTGAATCATTCTTTTGAAGGTCTTCAATTGCGATCTACTGTTTTTATCTCTGAGAGAACACCACGAACAAGAGGAATTGTATTGATGAAGCTTAAGCATGGATCAAGTCATACTAATTTCAAAATGCATTACGAGTACATGCTTTTACAATAAATATAATTACCTTATTTTCACTTATTTAACAGATGACCTAACACAGTTATTTTTGCCAGGTTTCCAGATGTGATTCAGGGTGGACGTGCTATGTGGGGGCTAGCAGCAGCTGAATTTGGATCAATTGACTTGAATAAAAACCCCAATCTTACAGCAATTTTGAATTATCAATCACTTGTGTTTCAATCACCTGACAATACAAATAATGACGATATTTATTATAACTATGTACCACTTTTCATTGATAAAGTAACACTATCTGATATTCATGGAAATAAGTAAGTATTGAGAATACTGAACATTTAATCAACAAACTTGTTTAAGATAACCATAATTTATAAACTACTGTAATCTGGATAACTATTTCAAAAAATTACTAAGTACAGAATAAATTTCAGAGAAGTGGAGGGCATAGTGTAAGTCTCCTTATAATTTATTGGAGGCAGTTCCTACAAATCAGGGTAGTTTATAACTAAATCTACTCTTCTAAAAAAAAACACATCCCTCAGACACACTTGTTAACAAGCCTCTTATGTGTTATGTATCATCTCTTCAATAATGTTATATCATTTTTTTTTCAGTTGGTATTACTGTAATAAGGAAACACTATTAGAAGAAAACATGTCTTCTTCCAGTGGCCTCACTATAATGCTATCATCCAAAATGTGCAATGTGTGATGTTTGTTTACTGAAGATGTTTTGTGTAGTTGCCCATGCATGGTTGCAACGAAAACGTATTTTAGAACTGTGATAAATGGGGTACTTTGTTACTCATTATAAACAAATGTTTTGCTTTTCATCGAAGATGACATTGTTGTGGTTATTTCCTATATATATTTTTTTAAATATTTTAATTTGGAAACTCTTTCAGAAAGATTTTTTCAAATGTGTAAAACAATCTTTATTTTATTATTGTGCAAGGATTTTTTTTCACTAAAGTGTTTGAATTGAAGCTTTAAAAGAAACGATTGACAATAAAATTGTTTTTAGTTATGAATTTGCATTTAGACCAATATGTGTATTTAGATATGAATGATCTGGGGGGAATGATATGATGGGAGTTTCCTGATAAGTCAATGGCCAGAAATAGTGTTTAAACTTTAAAACTTAAAATATATTTTATAAAAACACGTAATAGCAAATTATCAAAACTTCACAATCACGGTTTCAATAATAATAATAAAACTAATGGAGAAAAATACCAAAATTAGCCTATCATTAAATGAAGAATTATATTGTTAACCTGAGAAAATGTGGAATATTCATTATCTAAAATACCATAAGCTTGAAGTAAAGAAACCAATACACTGAAATTGCAGCAGAGTACAGAAATAAGTTAACAATCTAACAGTAATTCATACAATTTTAGTTTAAATACAAGCAGAAAAAGCAAATAACAAACACACCTCAGAATACACTAATTCTGCAAAGTTTAGCTTATTTGCTCTACGTGATAAGTTTATTTCAAATTTGACCTATATATTCTTCGGCGAGCAAATCATGTCACTGTTGTAAGAGGGAGTGGGTTACAATGTCATACACAATAATTTCAACAAAATTTGACATAACTAAAATTGATTAAAATACATATTAATCATAATTGTAATCATTGCAATATTAAATTAAAAATCAATTCCGACTCTAATGATTTTGCCCTACGTATGCTAAAAATTTTCGGAAGAACCAGGGCCTACATTCTTTACAGCTCATAATACATTCGTCTAATCCTCTACGTCTGATACAAAAAGATCGTGCATTCAGCCTATATACTATATGCATACTAGTGCTCCCCTTTCGGACAGAATTATCAGCAATTGTGGATTTAACACATTGCGAAGATTACGCCAAAAGAAGGGTACAACAGAAAGAAAGGCCTGTAAAATAATTAAGGCATACGGTAGTAGTAAAATGCAACTATCCGCAAAATTCAAAAATTCTATGTTATTCAAAAATTCTATGTTAAAATCCAATGTTACTATTAATAAAGTGTAACAATAAAATGAGAAATTATTTGCTGGTCTCACGTGTACGTCGATATATCTATCCAGCAAGTTTCGAAATAAAATAAAAAATTTACAAAAACCATTTATTTCATTTGACCTACAATAAAGTTAAAAAAAACAGACCCCTTGAAACCGAGCCCCTAACCATATCACAGCATACCGCCGTCAACCACCTCGATACAGGTTTGATCAATAACGCCGTTCGGGAGGTTTATCGTCCCCTACCGCTCGGTAGCGCCGTGTGATAGGGCCTAAAGTATGCTCAGATAATAACCCCTGAAGTTGAACAAATTAGAAAAAGATTCATCAGATAAATAAATTAATAAATGGAGAACACTGGTTCACTAATTAATGGTACAATTTGGACAAAGATTCGGATCTGACGGAATCGGACCACCCCCGCCCTCCTTCAGTTACTAGTTCATGCAAGAGTCGATAGATAGCGCGCAAGTTCCCAGGTAAGCAACGAACACGCGCGAACAACTCACCGGCTAAACCAGTATCACAGCAGTCGGGGAAGTAGGGGTGCGTGGGGTGGTTGTAAGGGAAGTGTTGGGAACGGGCGGGGTTCCACTCTGTTCTTATGAAACAGAGTGAAAATTGAATGAAAAGAGCATTATTCTTCATGACCCGATAAACTTGTGACTAAACCACAACCAATACGTGCGTCGTGCTTGTTTAAATGAAGAGAGTGGTGATTTCGATTGCAAATTCGTAAGGTGTGTGTATGTGTGTGATAACATGGAAGATATTTATCGTGCTAAGCATTCTTTTTGTGGTGTTACGAGAGAAAAAAACAGCAAAAATAACTGCGAGTTTTTTGCAATAACGCGTTCCATGCCCACGTCTCCTAATTCATCGAGAACTGTCAAATACCAAACCGAGAAGCTAAGCCAAGTAAATAAACCTGAAAAAACGAAAATGTGTGAGGCAATTTTGCGATCTCCAGGGTTAAACGTTAAATTGGAAAAGAGCAATTCCGAACCGAACGTTTTTGATGGCAGTCCATCAAAATTAAACAACTGTAATTCATCGAAGTCTAATTCGAATCAGGTATCCCCCTCTGTGAATACTGCTCCCTTCGAAGACTCTTTAGCGGGAGTTTCAAGTGCGACTAATGCAGAGAGTTTGTTCCTGTCGTTTCAGGAAGGCGATTTGTTTCAGGTAAGCTTCTCTCCTTAAAGTATATTCTAAAGACTCCATCTGAACATTGTAATTATCGGTAAGCGTCTTTTGCATCATAAATTTCTCTGGAAAATACTCGTCATCTGTACTTCCTATAACAGAGGCCGAGAAAAGACGAAATAAAAGTCAATATTTTCACATTTTCTTGCTTATAACTCTAAAAAAGCATTTCGTCGAGAAAAAAACAAATTTATTCAGCAAGGCTTTTCAGTAATATTTTAAAGATGTTTACATCAATGTATCTGTCCATTTAGTAAGCACTAATGGAAAATACAGAACCTTCATTTTCCGAATCCACTTGACAGTACGAGTGTGGACTTTTTTTATGAACACATAGTACACTCTTTCCTGTATGTCCACCACTGTCCTCTTGTTCGTTCGTTCGTCCATGCATTCATTCATTCATTCATTCATTCATTCATTCATTCATTCAAAGTTCAATGGAAACAGTTTTCAGAACTCACGGAAACCGGCAAGGGGATTTACACGTGTTAGACGAAAATGTGTATTATATTAAAACTTTCCTTCTGTAGTTCTTATCCAACATTTTTACAACTTTCAACGACATCCTGTAAAATGTCTTGTATAAAACTTGATTAATGTATCAATTTCTCGTGATTAGCTACAACACTGTCGAAAGAACAAATAGTACGTTCAGACTGTAACATAGTGCGTTCAAACTGAAGTACACAGGAGAATTATGCTACCAAACATTCAGTTCATAAAGTGCAAAATACATTCGCAGCTACAAGCACACAGAACCAATTTTTTTGTATTATTTAAGGGCTAGATACTATTGCCCTCAGTTGCATCCTAATACGAGTTTTTTGATTTTATCGTCGGGATTTTGTGGTTTAAGAAGTGATAAAAAATGCTAGATAAAATGAATTAGAATTTCACGTTATGCAATTCAGAACGTAAATTTATAGTACACATTGCATGTATTAATAACGTATCTTAAATGCAACGTGTGTAACTAGAGACATCTGGAGTATGTGTTTTTAAATAGTAAATATTAATGAACACTGGGGAAAAAATGAGAAATTTTTTATTTGTCGCTGTACAAAAGTAGGTGATCATCATTTAATCACATGTGCTGATTTAAAACATGCGTAAAAATACTTCAATTTCTTATGTTAAGCGTTGAAAGTTTCCCCACAATAATTGTTACAATACTGTCGAATTTTCGCAATATTTTACTCTGGAACATTATTGTGTTAAGCGAATATTTGCATTTAATTTATTAAAATGAAAACTAAATATGGATTTGAAGTGGTACTTAATACTTTAATTTGGCAACAACCTACATTTTTACTTTCCCGTATACGTGCGTATATACGGAGTAATATACGTAGTATAGGGAAAGTTATGTAATGCTGCGCGAAAAAATTCCGAATTTTCGACAGAAAAAAATCTGTTGCCGGGCCGTGATAACGAAAAAGTGGATAAAACTAGTTGTTAAATAAAGAAAAAAAATCCTAACAGGCGGTGTAGCCAGAATCCTTGTTTTGTGGGTCCTTACCTAAAAACCAATTGAAAGCAAAACGTCCATCCGTCTGTCTGTCCGTCCGTCTGTCTGTCCGTCCGTCCGTCTGTCCGTCCGTCTGTCCGTCCGTCTGTCCGTCCGTCTGTCCGTCCGTCTGTCCGTCCGTCTGTCCGTCCGTCTGTCCGTCCGTCTGTCCGTCCGTCTGTCCGTCTGTCTGTCCGTCCGTCTGTCTGTCCGGTGTATGTGAACAACACTAGCGCATAAACTATGCGTACGATTTGTTCCAAATTGAAGAAACGGTTAGAGATCGTTAGGTCTAAAGATATTAGGTCTAATGACAGAAGGTCTAATTTTTAAAGTCTAATGTCAGAAGGTCTATGAAAACACGTCTAATGAAAATTTGGTCTAATTTTTAAAAAGTTCTAATAATATTTGATGTAATTGTCAAAAATATCGAACAAACTTCGGTCTATCGATCTATCTAATGTCTAATCTATTATTCTGTAAAAGAAATACGTATCAAAATGTGGTTCACATATCATTACATCAGTATGTAATTGAAATGAAACCACAATAGGAATAATACACTTTAATCCAGTAAGTCCATTGTTATTTAATGTAATAATGAATAGTATTATAAAACATCTAAAAACAAAAAAAGGATATAGTATGGGAAAATATAATATAAATATTTTATGTTATGCAGACGACACATTGTTAATAGCAGAAAACGAAGATGACTTACAACGATTGTTGTATGAATTCAGTAAAATTTGTAAGAATTTTAATTTAAATATATCCACTGAGAAAACGAAGGCTATGACAATTGCTAAGAATCCGATTAGATGTAAATTGGTGGTGGATAATCAAATAATAGAACAAGTTCTAGAGATCAAGTATTTGGGAATAACTTTAACAAGCTCAGGGCAAAGGGAGAAAGAAATCAAAGAGCAAATAATAAAGGGTAATAGGATCGCTGGCTGTCTCAACTACTCAGTATGGTACAATAAACATCTAAAACAGGACTCGAAGGTTAGAATATATAAATCAATAATTAGACCAATACTAATATATGCAGCAGAAACAAGAAGCGAAACAATACCTACCCAACAACAACTTGAGGTCGCTGAAATGAGAGTTCTGAGGAAAATTACAAATCACACTCTACTGGATAAAGAAAGAAACAGAAACATTAGGGAAGTGTGTAAAATTAAGCCCATTACAGAATGGGTAGCAGACCGAAGAAAGGAATGGAACGATCATATTGAGAGAATGGAGGAGAAAAGAATCGTGAGGATTGCTAGAGACGAAAGGCCGAGGGGAAGAAGAGAAGTTGGTAGACCAAGGAGAAGATGGAAAGACTCGTTATAATTCTTGGAAAGGAACAAGTCTTAGACTTTTTAAGAAGATGAAGAGAAGAAGAATTCAGTAAGTACGTAATGTACATAAAATGATACAGGTGTTAAAATATTCAGTCTGTAGCTCTAAGGCCGAAGGTATAAGTCGATATCACAACTATATTTATAATTATAGTAATTTGCTACCATTCGAAAATTTTGAAAATTTAATTGACATTATTAAAATATAGACTTCTGGTTTTCGGGCGTTTAAAAATGAAGAAATAGAAACTTTGCTATTACACCTTTGTAAATCTATTAGACCTTCGCTGTTTATGCCTATTGGACCTTATTAATTGAATCCTCTTTTGGTATTAGAACCATTTAATGCGCTGACCTTATGTCACATTAGATCTGGTTCACAATAGACGTCCAGTTCATTAGATCTAACAAGAATTAGACCTAACGACCTGAAGTCGAAGAAATCCCTGTCCATCTGATCTGAGACGAAGCTCTGCGATTTTGAAAAACATTCATAAATTTTTGGGGGTACTTTACATGAAGCACCCCGGACATTTTCGAAATTTGCTCAGAAACAGCTCCAAATTTTTTCTGTAAATTTCTTATGAGAATAGAGTAAAATATACTTATTAAGGTGGCATAAGTCCAATTTTCACAGTTAACTCTGAATTTTCGAAAATTGCTTAAGTTTGAATTTTATTCGGCACCTTCCCCCAACTCAGATAGAGATTTTTCCTTCAAATAAAATTTGTTATCCATAGTGAGTCCTTTCTTTAAGGTCATGTACATTTTTCTTTGAAAATTTTAGTGGTTTTGGCGCAATATTGCGCGCAATATGTGCAATTAAAAAATATAAGAACAAGATTTTCTCAAAAAGGCTTCAAATTTTTTCTTTAAACTTTTGGTAGGGATAGTGCTAATTGCACAATTTAATATGACGTAAAAGTTTATTTTGAGTTTTTTCAAAAATTACACAAATGTAATTTTTTGAAAGATCTCTCACATCTTTAATATGCATATTACCAGAAATTTGTAAACGTTATTATATTCGTGAGTGTAAGTTCTTCAAATGACTTGAAATTAAGTTATTTGTAAACTCAAAAAAATTCTGCGAAAAAAGAGCATCAAATTTCGCATATTTAGTAGCGCTTAAATGCCATTTTCTTAAAAACGGCTCCAAATTTTTGAAAGAAAATTGCCATTTAGGACGAGGTTTTTGTGTTCTTTAACATTCTAAAATTAATATTTCCGTTCTAATATGAGGAAACCGAAAAATTAAGAAAATGTCAAAAAATATACTTTCTGCGGACGTAGATGGCTGCTGACAAGCGTATGTGGCAATTCCGAATAGTTAGCCCAAACTGAAGGAAATAGAAAACTAATACGGGAAAGTCTGTGGCATTCTGTATACTGCGATTTTCGTAACTTTGTCCCTGACAGAAATCAGCTGTTTACGGTTTCATCCAATCGGGAGTTTGAACGTCACCATAGCTACGTCACTGTCGCTAAATATAAGCTCCTGATTGGATGGCAGCGAAACAGCTGATTCCTGTCAGGGAAAAAGTTATGAAAATCGCAGTATATCACCACTAGTTTCACCTGCAACAAAGAAAACAACACACACAAAAATTTTAAAAAACGCACCTTCCAAAATTCTTCTGTACTATTTTTGCGTGTAGCAGAATAATGGAATTTCTGATACACAGTAATCCAGTAGAAGTCAGGAAATTGAGCGACCACAGCCCATTCAATCATTTCATTGATGCAATTTGCTGATGAAATAGTACCACTTGTTTACACACTGCCTCGAAATAGAAAAAAAATTAAGTGGGAATATAAAAAGAGAAAAATTATATATAAATTGAGAGATATTACATCCCATTGTTTTGCATATATAATCTATTTACTCTTCTAGATAAGGATAATAGTCACAGGGGAAATTGTAACACCAATTTCAACGTGCACCATACGATTGTTTTACAGTCAGCCAGCACTTCGTCGTTAGTGGATCCCATTTTCGATCCTCACCCGAATCCAAAGCGCCAATGAAAATTCCTTCTTTTCTTTTAGTATTACTTATGGTAGGTAACTTTATCCTTGTATATTAAAAGGAAAGACTTATTCGCTTAACCCTTTATAGGATTGTGGTTCTCTCCGCGACCACATGCTGTTCGGCCGTTTTTTGCTTAACTATACCAAGCGATTTTCATCCTTATCGCTAATTTCACATTGTAGAGTCTTTTTCAATGAAATGCGATTGTTGCAGATAGTGTGATCACATTTATTCTTAGAAATCTTGCTGTTGGACCCAGATATACTCTTTGGTTGGGCCATGAATGTGGTCGTCATCGCGACCACAATGCATACAGGCACTGTCGCGGAGTGTTCATTTGAGCATTTTGTTGAGAAGTGATTTTTCGCGTTTCGAGTTTCCGGAGTTTTTCGAGAACAGAGGATTATTACTTATTTATTATTGTTTATTAAGATATTTTTTAGTATTACAGTAGATTTATTCATAAAATACTCCATTTTTACATCAATAAGGTTAATTTATATTTTCAAGGGTGTAGTCAGGAGTAAGTACACAATCGTAAAATTTTTTTTGTTCTGTGAAAATATGAATTTTAAAAAATGTTTTGAACAATTAAATTTATTGTCTAATAATGTAAGATATTCGCTAAATAGATTTAGTGTTCCGAATATTTGTGACTTACAAAATATTTCAATATTTTTACATTTCTTCAGTGATTACATATATTTGCGTAGTATAATGTAACACCCATACTTGTTACTAGTGGTGTGCTATCTTACAGAATGGCTAAAATTTGGAGTTTCTACAGTTCTGAACCCATGGTCTAATAAGAATTCAACAGTTTTCTAATAAGAATTAAACAGTTTCTTGGGAATATTGACGAGAATCATGATGCAGCGTTAGACTCGGAGTATTGATTTTTGTATTTCACGTCTGTTCCTACGTGTTTCTTCTATTTTGTAAAGAACATGCACACGTTTATTTATGACTGGATATTAGATTTTTATTCAGGAATTATACGAGATGGTTCTGTACGCAACCACAATCCATAGTGTAATGCGTAGCCCTAAATGGATTGTGGTCGTATATACGACCACATCATTTTCGAAATTATCTCACTTTATATTTAAACAAATCACAAATTATTATTTTTCTCATGTTTCTAAGATCAAAATTAAACAATTAAAAGATAAATTTAAATAATTCCAGAGAAAAAGTTACCCGACCTATAAAGGGTTAAAGAAATATCGATAGCCTTCACAAAATTATTCGTAAACTATAACGCGATAATAGGTTCGGTCATTGGCAGGATGAAGTCCAATTAACCATCTTGCGATGAGTAAGGTAGGTTGAGTACGATGACGAAGATTAACGAAATATATATCAGACTCCTGGTAAGAAGATTCTACGGCTAATGGGAGACGTATGTAGGTTTGAGTTCCTCTGTCAGTTGTAAATTTCTGTTGACTTGATACCACCTCACCTAACTCAAACCATAAACCTTAGTTGACAGTTTACTAAGCGGTTTGGAGACAGGGCGACGAGCTCCGGCCTTCCACCTTTGTAATTTACACAAAACAATCTCGAAACTGTAAAACGAATAATTTCCAACACATTTATGAACCAAAATACTTCTCGGAACGCACAGAACAGTTTAGTCAGCGGCCTTTGGCTGATGCCAACATTAGCTGGATAGTGTTTGAAATGATCCGTTCGTCTTTCACTCAACTTCAACAAAAATATCAAGATAAAGTGTGAATAAAGCGATTAATTCGCGAATTCGCCAAAAGAATCAGTTCTCGAAATTTTAACGGAAATGAACGGACGAACGAACGTACATTTCCGTTAGTTCCATCCGTTAGTTCTGTCTGTCAGTTCGTCCGTCTGTTCGTTCGTGCGTCTGTCAGTTTGCGCGTCTGTTCGTTTGTGCTGCTATCCGTTCGTATCTCTGCCTGTTCTTCCACCTGCCCGTCGGTCTGCCCGACTGCCGTCTGTCTGTGCCCGACTGTATGTCTGTATTTCCGTCTGCAGCCTGTCAATTTTCTATCGGCCTGTCCTTCTGTGAACATCACTGTCATATAAACCGTTCGCGTGATTTTTCCCGAAATAAATATTACACGATCGATCTGGACGGACTTGATGTCCTGAAAATTTGAAATGAATCATTATTTGGGGGGGGGGGTACTGTTCGTGAAACCCTTAAGTCTGCATCAACATTTTCTCAAAACAATTCTTCATTTTTTCTTTAATTTCTTTTGCTGGAACAGAGTAAACTGCTTAAAAAATGGCGCAGGTCGGATTTAATTAAAACCCTTGAAAAATCGAAATTGCAAAAGTGTATGTTTTCGTCCATCTCCTAGAACTGCTCTTAATAAAGATATATTTTTGCATAAATAAAATCTGATTTTCATGATTAGATATTTATAATACGTATTTCCATTTTTTGAAAACACGAGTATACTTGGCGCAATTTTAGTGAAACAGGGACAAATAAAAAAATCATATTTACGAGACTATCTCAAAAAAAAAGGCTCCAAATGTTTTCTTTAAATTTTTTGTATTGATAGAGCCCAGTGCACTAAATCACATGACATCAACGCTTTTTTATTGCAACTTTTGATTTGTCAAAAAGTACCCATAGTTTTTTGTTTTTTTTTTAATTTCTCTCACGTCGTTCATTGCTTTACAGGTTTTTAGGATCTGATGCGTTTGAGAACACAAATGCTTCAAACCTTAAATGCTTAAAGATTTTTCTCTTAATCACATGAGTTTTCGTGCGTATATGAACTCTTAATTGTGCATATTCAGAAATGCTCCAGCGATATTTTCTCAAACACAGCTCTTAAATTTCTGTGAAAAGGGGTTTTACTTTAAGACTTTCTAAATGTCTCGTGACAATCAGACTATCAGGGTGCGTAAAAACTGCAAAAATATGAAAATTATACTTGTTTTAGACAAATCAAAAATTTTTTAAAAATATAAATATTGAATGCGCAAAAAGCTTCTTTCTGGATCCCAACCTCGTAAGACCGAACCCTGAGCTGTGTATTTCAGCTTTAAAGACCCGGTAGAGTGTGTAGGTAAACACTATAATACTGCTAACAGTTTGTTAATAAACAGAAATATATATATTTCCGAGACGCGATTAAATTACATATAAGATTACTAAAGAGTCAATTTAATTGTAAATACATATCGAGATTCCGCTCGGGCCTCTCGTGTTACGGAGCGGGGCTACCAAGAAGAGTTGAACCTCCTTAGAGGTAACAGAAGGTTCATAATAGTGTAACGCCATAGCATTTTGCTCTGACACGCCAAAGGCGGCCGGCCGGCGTGGGGGAGGGGTTGGTACACTCGCGCCAGGCTGGTTGCAGCCAGAGCTCTTGGAGGGTGCGGGCCGGGGGCGTGTTCTTGGAACGCGGGTGTCAGCGCGGGGGGGATTAGTGTGATGACAGCCTCGGCATGCAGCTGGCCGGCGGGTCCTATTTGGCACCCAGCCCCAAAACTCCCTAATGAAATGAGGCAGTCGGCGACCCTAGAGCGGGGGAGACAGCCATGTGATTCCCCGCGATGTAGGCTAGCGGACGAAACTGCCGGGGCGATTCGAGTTTGAGACGAATCTCGGGGAGATGCACTTTGTCTTCCTTGAGGGGGTAATGTTATCGTTAAAAATGAGAATTCTCTGAATTTCAATGTCATGTTGTGACTGCCGTTATGAGATTGCGACTTGATTTCAAGTGAAACTCTCACTAAAGAAAATTCGTTATAAAACCAAAGAATTCTCAAAGTGCATTCAATATCAATACTACTGAGATAAATGCAGTATTGTGCTAACATAGCGAGTACAGGCGGGTTAAGTGTTATCAGCTAACATTTAATTTTTACATGTGTTAATTGTTCCACGTCAGTTGAGGAATTTTTCTGTTGAGTTTTTAAACAAAAGCAATTATTTTTGTAATATTTTGGGTTTTTGGTCCTGCTCATGCTGGCTGAAATCTTTTACAAATCCTCAAAAGCCCTGGGCGGTTCAAACTGCCAGGCGAGCAGAATCGTTATAAAAAATGCGCGCGCGGTGAAGGTTAAAATGTATTATTATCTTCACACTACATTATACATATTTTTCATTTCAAATACAAGCGATCAATTTTCTAATTTCTTCAGAATTCAAATATTTGCCTTCTTTCCGAAAGCGAATTTTGACTGCTTTATGCATAACTTTGACAAGACAAATGTAGAATGTTTTAATTTAGAAGATCTTGTGGCAATGTTGAATGGATAAAAAATATTTACGTAGACTCGGAATCGAATCCGCCTCTTTTGCAGTTCGGGAACAACACTTTGGCACTGAGCTGTCCTTTCACTGCTCGATTACCTTTCTTATAACATCACATTTTAAATTGACGCAACTTGAATGCAACATTACGTATACAAAAATAAATGTCAATTTAGTTTCATGGACAGGAATCACGGAAGTCTTTTACTTTGTACTACTTTTTAGCTCTCAATGGACGTTAAAATATTTCATACGCTCCAATCAAATGAATTTCATCTTCATAGTTCGGTCGAGAGAACGTAGTTTTCAAACCCACCGTTAGATGTCGCTTTCGGCAATGCGGGATGTCCATCGCCATCAAGCCCGTGGGCCAATGCATTTTCGACGCGAAATTTTATGTTTCCACGTTTCATCAATATTGCAGTTTTTCAATGATAAGTTTTTGCAATTTTCGAAAATACAGTGTCCGAAAATGTTCATTGCGCCATTTTTATAAGCGTACTTTTCTTATTCAACAAAATGAAACAATTTAGAACTGTTGTTGAGGAAATAATTTTTGAAAAAATGTCTATAATTCACACAAAATTGCGGAAAATTTATCATATTTTTTAAAAAAATTGTGCGTACCTTCCTTTAAAGATCTGTCATTGAAGAAGATATTTCATTACGAAAAAATCTCTGTCTTCAATATTGAAGGTGAAGGCGCAAAAAAAAAAAAATGGAACTTTTGCAGTTTTTGAACATTTAGATACTTCAACCAAAGTGGAATTAACGCCATTTCTTTGCCTTTTTCTCTCTCTAAAAAATACTACAAGAAAAATGTGGAGCCATTTTTAAGAAAATGTTGGGTCTTCCTGTGAAGTACGCTCTAAATTTTCCCATTTTGAATTCCCATTTTCTCTTTAAGCAAAAATATCATCTTTTAAAATAAAATATTGCAGCAGTCCGATTTCAAATTTTCAATTCAGAGTAAAATTTAAAAAAATTGAATTAAAAGTATCTTGATTTTGTAATCCTGTTTACTTATGAGTGAAATAAAAGTATGAATGTATGAAAGTATGTATTTCTACGTTCAGGTTAGAAGGTTTAACAGGCAAATATTCTTGTCTGTTAAGAAGCTCTCCGTCCGTAAGCAAATTTATTTCACATTATTGCTAAATTCAGTACATACCTAAAAGATTTAATTACAACACAAAACGAAAACAAGGAAAGAATTCGCCATTCAAACATATTAATGTCACTAACAAAAATGTTTATATGAGGGAGAATTTAATAAAATAATAATCAAATAGTAATAAGTAGTGAAGAATACAAAAATAATACAATTCTCTGTTATTTGATAGAAAAAATGGCAAACATATTTTTGTAAGAAGCCACCATTCACAGCTTCGTGTCGCTTCAGCTTGCGCATGTACACCCCTTTCTGGATTTTGAGGGGAAATGAGTGAGAAGTAAGGGACGTTCCCCGTGTCCGAGGGAGCGCCGGACTTCCCAGGCGGGCAAATACCTCGGGCTGGCGCGGTTTGACGTGCCTATGACGTGCCTTACATGACGGTATGACGTGCCTTACATTGTATTTTATACACTTCGTAACTCGAAAGTAAAATCTTAAACTAGAAATATTAAATATATGTTTATATTACAATGAATGTAGCCTGTAAAATAGGATTTATCAATTTTCATTCCCTGAAAGGATGAAATAGGGAGGGAAAAGACAAAATTATTTTTAATCAAATTGTGTTTGACGCAACCCGCAATGCATCAAGGCATTGCGTATTTCGTGGGATGGGGCAGGCAAAATTAGGTCGGACATGGCAGGATCTGGCGTTGGGGGGGGGGGATGAGGTCACAAAGACAGGCACTGCGGAGGAGGTTACCGGGTGGAGCGGGGCAGAGCGGAACCGGCGTGACGCTTGGGGGATGGTGACGAGGAAAGTGGGGATATAGATACAAGTACTTCCATTTATTACTTTCCGGTATACCACGCCCTTGTTACGTAAACTACTATTTTCTATTTATTTTCAGAATAATAATTAATAAGAAAATTAGTCGAACAATTATTAAATTGAAAGGAAAAGCGCTGATTTCATAAATGATTTATGAATATATACTGGTCATTTGAAGAATGTTCCGTATCAGGTCCAAAAAGAGTACAAAATATTTCTTCTAAAACGTGTACATCAAATGAATCAAAGCGTTCAATATCAGAATTTGTTTACGGGCGCTTTGATTTCGATGAATAACTAGAATTCGTAGTCGATATCGATGTAGATTTCGAAGTACATTTTGAAGTAGATGGTAAAGAAATAGAAATTGAATTAGTAATCTGCTCCCATATTTAATTTCTGAAATACGTACGTATACACGGAGTCATATACGTAGTATAGGGAAAGTTAGGTAATGCCGCGCGAAAAAAACGGCGAATTTTCGGCAGAAAAAAGTACATTGCTTGGGCTCTGATAACGAAAAAGTGGATACATTCAGTTGGTAAATTACGAATAATTCCTATAATACGTGGTGTAGTCAGAATCCATGCTTGGTCAAAATCCGTGTCAGAATCCATGTCTGGTCCTTGATACAAAATAATCGATTGACGGCAAAACATCCGTTCGTAGGTCTGTCCGTCTGGTGTAGGTGAACAACACTAGTGCCAAAACTATACGTACGATTTTTGCCAAATTGGAGGAACCCCTGCCGATCTGACCTGATTCGAAGCTCTGCGATTTTGAAATAATCATTCATTAACTTTTAGGGGTACTTTACATGAAACCTCAGGGACATTTTGAAAATTTTCTCAAAAACGGTTCCAATTTTTTTCTTTAAGTTTCATTTAAGAATAGACTTATAAAATACATTTATAAAAATGGTGTAGGTCCGATTTTCACGGTTAACTCTGAATTTTTAATCATTACAAAAGTTTGAATTTTTTCGGCGATTTCCTCCGACTACAAAATTCAAGATGGAGATTTTTCCTTCAAATGAAATTTGTTGTCCGTAATTAGTTCTTTCTTTAAGATTCTGTACATTTTTTGAAACTTTTAGTAGTTTTCGTGCAATATTGCGTGCAATATGTGCAATATTAAAAAACAACAACAAAATATTTTCTCAAAAATGGTTCCAAATTTTTTCTTTGAACTTTTGATAAGGATAGTACCAAATGTACTCTATAATATGACATAAACGCCATTTTGCTCTCTTCTTTTGTTTTTTTTAATTACAAAAATGTAATTTTTTTGACTTGTCTCTCACGTTGTTAATATTTATATTAGTGTCGATTTGTTCATATTATTATATTTACTATATGTGCTTTAATTAATGTTAGATATAGTTTCTCGAAAACACAACCATTTTCTGTGAAAACGCTCAAAATTGCGCATTTTCAGAAACGCTCAAACGCCATTTTATCATAAATGGCTCCAAATGGTTTCCTCAAACGTTTCGAACGGGTAGTGCAAATTGCACTCTTTAATGTGACGTAAACTTCATTTTGAGGTATTTTTCTTCTTCTTCCTCGGTTCTACCCCTAAGAGTTTGCCGTTTTCGATTTCCATATTTTTCGGTCATTCCATTGACCTTCTTCTAGTCCTTTCTCATTCATTACTTCCTGTATATACGTCTTCCAGGTCAAAACAGGTCTACCTCTTCTACGCCTCCTTTCAGGTATCCAGTTTAAAATTTGAATTGGCCATCTCTCATTTTGCATCCTCTGGACATGTCCGTACCATTGAAGAGCTTTATTTTCTAGTCTTCTGGTTATGGTTGTTTGAACCCCAGCTCTTTCCCATACCACTTCGTTTCTTATCTTGTCCAGCTTTGTTATCTGTAAAGATCTTCTCATGAAGTCGAGCTCTACTGACCGTATTCTGTCTCTACGGCGTTTTGTTAAAGGCCACATTTCTGCACCATATAATATAATATTTTCCACTACACTGTGGAATATTCTTCTCTTTGTGTCTTGTCGTAGCACATTATTCCATATAAGGCTATGTAGAGCTTTGATTGCATTTCTACCCATTGCAAGTCTAGTGGTAATATCTTCATCAACTTTCCCATCGTCAGTAATTATAGTCCCCAGATATTTAAATTTTGAACAGTTAGTTATTTCGTCATCATCAATTTTTATATTAGAGGTATCTCCTCCAATGCATAAATATTCGGTCTTTTTAAGGTTAATTTTAAGTCCCCACTTTTCGTATTCTTCTTTTAATTTCCTAAGCATAAACTCCATATCTTCCCGATCTGATGCCAAAATGACCTGATCATCTGCAAAAAGTAGAGAATGTAAGCACCTATCATTTATGAGAACTCCCATTTGCGAGCATTTCTTGTACCAAGTTTCCAAAACTTGTTCCATATATATATTAAAGAGAAGTGGCGATAAACTACATCCTTGTTTTAACCCTTTGTTAGTTTTAATACTTTGGGTAATTTTCCTCCCCATTTTAATACACGCTTCAGTATTCTGGTACATTTTTTTAACCAAATTAATCCATTTTTCTGGAACATTCAGTCTTCTCATTGCTGACTATATTTTGCATCTAGGAACACTGTCATAGGCCTTTTCCAGGTCAATAAATGTCATATGTGTGTCTATATTGTATATTCCATTTTTCTCTATTATTTGGCGTAAGCAATGGATATTATCTAAACATGACCTCCCACTTCTAAACCCACTTTGTTCTTCACTAAATGTTATTCCCTTCTGTATTTTTTCCTTTAGAATACTAGCGAATAGCCTAGCTATTGATGGGATGACACTAATTCCTCTGTAGTTTTCACAAAGGGTTTTGTCACCTTTCTTGTGTATAGAGCTGATATATGACATATTCCATTCCTGAGGAATATCGCCACTAACTTCAATTTTGTTAAAAAGATTTTTGAGATATTCAGTTACATTATAACCTCCGTATTTTAAAAGTTCCATTCTAAGGTTACCTGGTCCTGGAGCTTTATTGTTTTTAGCTTTCGACAAAGCCCTTTTTACATCAAACCAACTGATATCAGGTTCCCATGCTTGCCAATGCATGCATTCCAAATTGTTTTGGTATTCAACTCTACTTTCTTGTAATAATTGTTCGTAGTGATCAATCCATTTTGTAGGAGTTATTATTTGTACTTTACTTTTGTAACATTTTTTTCTCATATTTTTAATCGTTTTCCACGCTTGGGTTGACCTATTATATCCTATTGTATTATCTATATCCCTACACAATCTCTCCCAGTGTTCATTTTTTTCAATTTTTACTAATTCTTTAACTTCTTTTCTTTTTTGTACATATTCCTTTCGTGTTTGGGCATTCCTATTTGAAATCCACGACAGGTACAATGTTTTCTTTTCCTTAATCAAGCTTTCTAAATTTTCACTGAATTTCTCAACGAACTTCCTTTTTTCTTGTTCTTCTCCTAGGGCTTCCTTAGCTGCTTCAAAAACAACATCTTTTAGGTGATAATACATTTCTTCGGGACTTTTATCTTCTGAGTTTCCTAGTTTAAGGTTAATTCTGTTTTGGTAGAGCATTTCAACGCTGTATTGTTTTAAAAGGTCTGTTTTAAAATTTATGTCATTTTGTTCAATTAAAATATCGGTATCTTTTTCAATAGATCTTCGTTTACTTCTAAAAGGAAATACATGTTTGCTCACTACCATATGATGATCAGTTCCACACTCTGGTTGGCGGTATACTCTCACATCATTAAGTTTTACTTTTCTTTCTTTCTTTACCACAACTAAATCAATTACTGATTGAATATTTCTTGCTGGATCTATTCTGGTATATTTGTGGATGTTTTTATGACTGAAAATGGTGTTCCCTACACATAGCGCATGCTCCTTACAAAGGTTTATTAATCTTTTCCCATTGTCATTAACAGTTTCCTCTCCAAACTGACCTACTACTTCGCGTTCTCTGTTACCTACTCTGCTATTAAAATCCCCAATTAATAGAATTTCATTTTGATGCGGAATACTTGCTATAATTTCACTGAGATCTTGAAAAAACTTATTTTTTTCATCCACAAGTGCATTGTCGTTTACCGCATATACCCCTAAAATAGTTAACTGATGACGAAAAATGTTCATGTCTATTTTAAGTACCCTGTCACTAATATGTTCTATTTGTTTAATGAATTTTGTCCATTTACGTTTAATAAGGAAAGAGACTCCACTTCTGGCTCTAAAATCTTTGGGCACACCACTCCATACGTGAAGATATTCATTCAAAACTTCTTCCCCTGTCCCTTTTTTCTTCGTTTCCGTAAGAATAATTATGTCCAGATTCAGTTTTTCAATTTCTGAGATGACCTCCCTCTGTTTTGTTCCCAGGCCTTGTATATTCCACGTACCAATGTTCATTGTCCGTTTTCGTAGCCTTTGTCGTAAATTTGATTTTGGTCCGGTCCGAGGCATATTTAAATCGCTTTGAACAAACTTTCTTTTACGGAGCCGGGGTGTTAGCCCTGCGTCCAACCCCCATGTCCAATCCTGGAGGCAGATGATTTTTTGTCAGGGTTTTCATCCCTTAGGAAGGTTGGTTTCACCACACCTACGGAGGCCCCCCTCCCCCCTGCTTTTCTGTCAGGGTTTTCCTTCCCTTAGCTCCGAGTTCCCGTTTTAAGGCGCCGGAAACTCGCCTTTCGTCCCACCCTCTTCGTTACTCTGCGGGATCTCACCACGCAGTGCATCCAGGGCCACCGCGAGGAGGTTTGGGTAGGGACTTGATGACTCAGCCTTGCTACAAAGGCTCCCCATTACAGGGGGGCTTTTCCTGGAATTTAATAGTGTATACCTGTGAGCCTCAGTATACCCCACCAGGACCCAAAGTCACCCATTTGGACCCAAGGTATTTTTTATTTTTCAAAAATCACATAAATGTATTTTTTTTTAGATATCTCACATCGTTAATTTGCACATTTCCAGCAATTTGTAAACACTGTTGTATTTGTGAACTAAAGTGCTTCAAATGACTTCTAATGAAGTTTTTTGAAATCACAAGAGGTTCCTGTGAAAAAAGAAGTTCAATTTTAGCATTTACAGTTCCGCGTAAACGTCATTTTCTTAAAAACTGCTCCAGATTTTTCAAAAAATTACCATTTAGGACGAGGTTTTACTGTTCTTTAAGATTCTTAAAATAATAGTTCCGTTCTACTGGTAGGAAACCGAAAAATTAAGAAAATGACAAAAATGTACTTTGGGCCGAGATAGATGGCAGCTAGAAAGAGTATATGGAAGTCCGAATAGCTGGCCGAGACCAAAGGAATAGAAAATTAATACGGGAAAGTTTGTGCCATTCTGTAGCACCACTAGTTCATTACACAATGGTACTTGTATTGCCTGCTGGTTTATTTATGGCTCGTTGCTGGTAACGACATTAGTATTGCGAACTGGAAAATTATAATTATTTCACTCGTGAATTTAAACCAATTGTTTAACTATACATACAAAATGCCCCAATCAGGGCAATGTATCTCAAAAGGTTTATCGCTTTTTCTATCCCATTTTTCTTACCGCGTCTCCCTCCTGGCCAATCATAACCTGCGACTCAAGTATCTTAGGAGGCGGTATACATCGATTGCTATGTCGATGTCCAATTAACTGCGAATGCGCTATAACATAACCTCTCTGTTTTTAACATAGCTTTCAGTTATTTTCAATATTTGGCGCATTTTTGAACATAATTTCATTCGTGAAATACTCCTATTAAATACCACTCGTGCTTTGGAAATTCTTAGATCTCCTCGCTTCGCGAGTCGGGGGTTTATCGACTATTTCCCAAGCACGCGTGTTATTACCTATGATAACCATCTTATTCTAATCTGATGATTATTACGATGCAGAGAGATAATAATGTATTTCTCTTTTTTCTAAGATTTTGTTTTATTTTTGAAACTAATCATAAAATTTACTACAAATATGTTAATTTAAAATGTATTTTAATTCCATAAAACCAAGGAATTTATTATTTTACAGGTTCTCAGTAAAGAAGAACATAAAAACTGGTGGGCAGTAAGATCTATAAAGCAAAACACAGTTTGGATTTGTACCAGCGAACTACATGCAGCTGCCTGAGTGTGACACGGCCAGCGAAGCGTTCAAGGTGAGTAATTATATCAATCCCCTCTCTATACAATACGTTAAAGCAAAACCACTCAAATGGGTTTTGCAAAAGGTAGCATGCACATTGCTTACGAACAAGAAATAAAACACGCTCGTATAATTCTGCAATAAATCAAATATTTTAACAAAACAGTCTTCACAAATTCTACAGTAATATAAGATCAACATACAGTACAACGGTTCTTTACATATCAAGAATATAAAAAAAACTATTCCATGACGCAACATGCAAATATTTAATGGCAGGCAAACTCTTCCTTGAAGCCTTACTGTCGCCTGATGTCAGATAGGTCGTAAGCAGTGGCGCACTTAGTACGGGAATTCTGCCTGTATGGGCAGTAAGGCGAAAAGGCGAAATAACACTTCAAAATGTGTATTTTTTTAAATTTTCAAAATAAAATAACGTAAGGAAATTTGAATAATATTTGCAGAATGTCTTAATTAAAGCCATGATTTTACTTTCTTTTCCTGTAATATTTGTATTGCAGATATTGTTGATTTACAAAAAAATACGTACTAGTTTTTCACATTTTCTCATTTTTTCGATGTCCCATAGTTCAATTCAAATTAGATTTTCAGAATGACAATGAAGAGCATGGGGAAAATTTGTTTTTCAAAAAATGTGGTTTTATCTTTTCTCAATATGCCTGCTTTTCAATTCATTTATTCACGAAAGCTTTTCGTAAGAAATTTTATTACGAATAGTTTGAAGAATTTGTGCCTATAAATCCATTTAATTGTAAATAACTGTCAATTACCTAATGCAAAAATTAACAGCGTGCGATATTTAAAATACATATGTGTACATTTTGATAAGTGAAAAGTTTTCAAAATGCCACTTTTGTCATTTGATTTGGTAAATTGTGCACAGAATAGTAATACAGTTATTGACCCACTACTTTAATATTTATATTAGGCTTTCCTTATACGGAAATTAATTTGTGAGTACATGTGCTTCAAATGATTTCTTACGAAGTTTCTCGAAAAACTCAAAAAGTTCTCTGTGAAAATTAGCTCAAAATTACGTTTTTTTCAGATATGCTCAAAGGACATTTTTTCAAACACGGCTAAAAATGTTTCAGTGAAAATTTCCATGTAGGACAATATTTTATGTAATATTCTTAAAGTCAAATTTCAATATACTATGTAGGCGAAAAATTGAGAACATTGTTCGAATGTTCTCAATTTTTCGCCAAAGATTTATCGACTATTGCGCCTATATAAGGCGCCGCCGTTAGGAAGCCCCTAGGAAGGGCCTGTTACTCCGATTTCTTAACACGGTGCTGATTTACAGACTACAGTGGAAGCCAGTGATGTTAAGGTCTTCTACTGGTGGCTGTGGCTCGCGTCGTGGCACCGTAGAAAACCATGAGCTTGTCTGCGCAACTAGCATCGGGAAAGGGAACTATTAGTAAACCCGCCGTTTAACAATAGGAATGGTGTTGTCTCAGGGTAATGAAACGCGTGGAGGGGCCATTTCGTCGTGGCACTCGTGCCACGGACTCCCACTCGTGGCATCGACCTTGACAATACTGGTGGAAGTGATTTATAGCCCCCACCCCTTTCCCGGCCCGTTGCGTTCCGCATCGGCCGGCCCGGCCAATTCGCCTTTGGAACTAATTTATTTTGACCCTGAATTACTCGAATCTAAATTGCGTTATCAGAAAGAATCAAAATATGTTCAGAAACAAATTTTATGGGATTTTAAATATCCGGTTGCATTTGGTACCCACTTCGCCACTACGTTTGTGCTATTCGCGAAAAACAGAAAGAGTGAGCGCTTAAATTCTTCTTTAAGGGTTAGGAAATGGAGAAGAGATGGAACTTCGAGATGGAAGTGTTAAGTTGAACTATTCCAAGTTTAGAGATAACAATTTTGAAAACATCAAGAAAATCGAATTATTGGTGGAAATGTTTTTTGCAGGACAGACATACACACCTACATTAATTTATATGTACAATTCTAAAAGACTAAATTTTTCTATAATTATGGTATTAATGTAATTATATTCTGCGTTAAAAATCCCTGTTTTTGATAAGATTTTTTTTGTAGTTTCTTTTCACCTATTCAACAAATGTTGACATAGTTCCTTACTTTGGTTTTGATCAGTAGGAGTAGCTTCCAAGTCTCCCGCCGACTAAATTAGCTACAGTGCCAGCATTACTGTTGTCTGTCACGACTCTGATCAGGTCCTAAGGTTCGAGTCCCGACTATTACTGATTTTCGACACCATCGTCCGGGGGAGGGGAGTACACCGTTACCTTCGGGGATAATACATTCATTACGATAACGGGACTAATGGCCATATACTTGACGTTTTGCGAAACATCAATCACTTAATCTTCCGTAATTTCTCCCATGCGTTAATTCACTTTTGGCTATTTCGATGCTAATTAAGTTAACTTGCAGAAAATGCAAAATAACAGCATTTATATCAAGCATATTAATAACTCTCAACGAAGTAACCCGTAGTCATCTGTCATAAATATACATGGGCAGTAGAAAGAAAATATCCTACTTTATCTTACTTACCCGCATCATTTCGCTTCATAAATTTGGACTGGCATGTTCTGTGTAGGAAGAAATCTTTACAATTTTTTTAAATACCAAATTTTTTGAAATATAAGCCTCCTTTGGATCTAACCCCCCTCCATTTTTGAATGAAAATTTCGGAAACCTCGGTATATACTTCGTATTTGTACGTTGCAATTTTGAGTAAAAACTGCTAGTTCCATATAATTTTCTCTGCCTGTAAATCTAAAAAAATTGCAGGCAAGATTCGAAAATAAAATATTATTTCATTTGTAACATTGTTTGAAACGTTTTTAAAGAAATGTCCGCTAATACTCGCGTACTAGCATCACCGCCATTTTGTACCCAATTTTGCGAAAAAAGGGTTCAAGGGAGAAAAAAATGAAGATATGAATATAGTGATGTGTGAGTGAAATAAGGGGTTTGGACATTTTAACAAGTGATTGAAAACTAATTAAAAAACTAATTAACTGAAAACTAATTAAAATTGTTTGAACGTAAAGTCTTGAACGTGACATGGTATTTAACACTTTATTCACTCGGGGTAATTGTATCCTCGCACTGTCGAGATTTAACCTTCCACTCGTGGAAATGAAGCTCTAATAAAATCGCTTGTTACATACAGTGTTACCGGGATGAAACTTCGAAAATAAGCTCATAAGACAATTTTAAGCATATTTTGTCTAATAAACTTCTTGGATATTCTGAATGGCAGATACGCAATAAGCACCCAAAAGTTGGTTGTGAGAAATTGTTGGTAAAATTGTCTTAAGAGCTTATTTGTGAATTTTCGACGTTTCCTTCCCAGACAATCTATACATAATACTAATTACTCAGAACGTAAAGTGGCCTTATCCTTGCATGTCATGAACGCAATTTTGTTTCTTTTTCGGGCACAGAAATAAAATTCTTTCTAAATTCCTCGTTTTGCTACACGTAAGAGGAGAGGTAGGTTTAGTGATTTCGTCGGCAGTCAAACCTTTAGCTTGATTACCAAGGCTATTTCGCGGGAGTGAAAACGTCTTTTATCAATCGCCATTCACAAAGCTTGTTATCTCGTATTCATGTTTAACGTTTATGCTGCAAGAGAGAAGTTACGGAATCGAGAGCTGCAAGAAAACGCGCGCTGATAACGGTTGCGTTTAGACCGCGATTGCTTCCTCCGACCGAGGGCGACCGTGAGCGCGAGGAATGCCAAAAATTCGAAAGCGCCGCCGCGCCGAGGCCAGCGCCCCTAGCGGCCGAGCGCCTCGCGCGCCGAGGGAGAGCGCCGCCGAAGCCTCGCGGCAGCTGACAGTTGCCAGTGTGGAAGAGCCACGCGCGCACCTCGGACGGCGGTTGCACCCCCGGGCCGCGCTTCTCGTGTCAGGCGCTCGCTTGCCTTGTGTGCTTGTGGTGACTGGAGCCCAGTGACTTCGACCGTTTTTTTCGTTCGAGTGACGTGCGTACGTTTCGTGACAGGTCTTTCGGTGGCAGGTGTGTCGCATTGTTATTCAAGAAGTTTTAGTTGTTTGAAGAGTTTTGCCTTTTTGATTTGAAAAGAAGTTCCCTGCCGAGGAATTAGGTAAGATATATCATTTTTATAGTGAAATGGCACAAATTGTTTGATTTCAGAATCGTGACACAGGAACATCACAATTGCTTGATTTGGCTGATAATGTCATTATTCTGTCTGCACTATGTAGAGGATTATCATTGGATTTCTTTTGGAACAGATCGTTGCTGTGTTCATGCACAGGTTTGGTAAATTGTATTTAGTTCAAAATCATTGTTAACGTTTTTCAAAATGATGAGACTATGATTTTCAAATGTTGTCTGCGTGCTCTGTTTGCTAATACCGTTGTGAACATTTGAGGCATTCCTGTTCTTCTGAAAATTATATTGAGCTGTTGCTTTAATTTCAATTTATTAATTTCCTTGGCCTCTCTCATCAGAATTCTTTCATATAATTCGTCGGTGCGTATTGTGCATCACTGTGTTGGTTGCTGCTTGTGACATCCGACTTACCCGTCCGGTGTACCATTTGATGTTCCTTTGCGTTCACTGGGACAACTTTTCTTACTGCATGCAACTCCCTCTCCTGTTTCTGCTGATGCAATGTGGCACAACCAATTTTTCACGATTTGCTGAAATCAACCATTCAATTTTTTTTCGTTGTTGAAAGGGAAAATTTTCGCAACTCGGTGGAACAGTGAAGTTGAAGTAGAGTAGTGATCATTTTCACAGCACTGTAAAATGTAGATTCGAAAAAAAGGAGGGGAAAGGGTTGCTTCAAGGAAAACATCTCTTATGTAAAATGGGGAGCTTATTGGAACATCAAAATTTTTGGTGCCTGGTCGAACGATCACTTTTGATTCTCGATGAGGCAAATATTCAATTTTCTTTCAAGTAGGCCCTTCTATCGTGCAAAGTCGGAAACGAACGTCCGTTCAATTATTTAATTATCTGAATTGTTCGTTTTACGTACAGTAACATTTTATTTGGAATGAGATTAATTTGTTCTAAAGCCCCCCCCCCCAAAAAAGTTTTAAAATGTCCTTATTAGATTTACGTATTGTATTTATTTAGAAATATTTATTTGTATGCACGATTGTAGACGTTTCGCCTGAAAAGTCGTTTATAAACGATAGTAAATACAGTCCTAACATTCAAAATTGCAACTATGCAGCTTCTCGATTGTTCCGTGGGATGTGTGTTGTCCAAACATACAAATCACCCTCGTAGAATTTATTTCTTGCCAGAAGTGATCGTTGACCGATCATCCACTGTATATTTTCCCTTGCTCTCATTTGCGCTTGCAGTATCCTTTCACGGATCCTCTGTACACCAGTCAACACGTTTCGAAACGTGACAAATAATGTGAACCTAATTCTTTTCTTATGTCCGTAGTTGAGTTCTTATTCTGCAAAACCTACGTCAAATACAGTCCTTATTTTTCGAAGCTCATGGATATCCTTCCAGTTCCGAAGTGGAACAACTTTTTCCCCATATAAAAGAGAACGATGGAGCATCTTACCTGATTAAATTCTAAAACATGCTCTGACTAATTTTTGGGGAGAAAGCCTGTGGACGTATCTGTGGGAAAGTACGTTTCTATATTAGTTTTATTTTCCATTTTTAAATTTGTTAATGATTACATTTTTATCATTACTATTTTACCGATACTTTTTTAGTAATTGGTGAAGTTTTTTTGGGTAATTTCCACAAAATTCAAATTCATGCTCAATAAATCAGAATTTTTTACGTGCATCCTCGCGCCAATTCAAAACTGTCATTACTGCAAGTGACGCTCAAGAAATCATTGAGGTGTCTTGTAATCCTGGTCTGCATGTCTCTGGATTCTTACGCCTGAAAAATCGTCTAGTTTGCCAGGATGGGGCCTGCAAACTTTGCTTCTGAGGTCTGCATGTTTCCAAGAAACAACAATTTTGCACATATAAATTATTTTTAAAACGTACTGTATTATAGTACAACGTAGAAATTTGTATCATATACAATGTAAGGAGAGGACTCTGAAAGTATTCTAGGTTCAAGGAGGATCATGTGTTCCCCAAGCCAACTCTAGTGTCCATGTGCACTTTTAAATTCGGCACCGTTTGCCTTAAAGGGTATATTTACGTGTTAACACAAGTGTGTCCGTCTATTGATTCTCGCCTTCAAAGCCTGTTATCCTCTTAGTTGACTGGGCAGAAACGACAAAACAGGCAGCAGCACAAAGGAGTGCAAAATGTTTTCCGCGCCTGATTCCTCTTATGCATCTGCGAATGCAAATGGTTTCTATTACACGTGAGTGAGCATTTTTTATTATCAAATGCCGTCAACGCTCCTTGCTCTCGGGATTCCGGAGATCAAGAAAACCTGCGCAAATTGGCCCTTCCCTCACACTCCTACATACATACATACATACATACATAATACATACACACACACACACACACACACACACACACTTCTGGTGATTACAGTCACATACAATTTGTACTGTTTTTGATAAATCAATGCAAGAATGAAATCCAGTAGTTCCATAGTCCAGGGATATAGCCTGGGATTCTTTGGCTTGTTGCGCCGGAGAATTGAGAGATCGGGAAGGGAAGGGACATTTTGGGATCAGGGATGAGCCTGCCTTCGCGGAAGGATGGAAGTGCTCCGGCATCGGCCTGGAATGGATATGAGGAAAAGGCCAGAACTATCGACCAGGTCTCTTGAATTCTCATCCAGACGAAGAGATGGATTACTTAGCCGGTAGCCAATGCAGAAAAGTCGCCAACACCAGGACTCGAACCTAGGACCTCTTGGAGAACGAAGCTTCAATCGCCGTTTTGCAATGACATACCATAACACTTAGATTGTGCCCGGAGCGCCCAGCAGGAAATTTCTTCTTCTTCTTCAAAATTTAGATTTTCACCTCCACCCCACACCTCTTGCAACAGTGCGACGGTTCCGTTTCGATATCCTCTCCCCACTTCTTGAATTGAACAAAACTTATTTCATTAAAAAATTGATGCCATTTCCAATAAATTTTCAAATTTAATCTCAATATGCATTTTGGATTAATATTTACATACATTTCTTTTTAAAGTTAGAAATAATAATAATAATAATAATAATAATAATAATAATAATAATAATAATAATAATAATAATCACAAAAATGTTAGAACGTTAATTTTTCATCGAACCCCCAGCTTCCTTCGTTGGCTCTTTTAGTTTTGGTCCCTCCTAGAAGGGAACGCCCTTTTTGAATGGCCCTTTCGGAGTCCTCCCGCGCGCAGCCTCTGGCCAGGCGAGGGCCGTCCCGCCGTGCGCGGCCGAGGAGGGCGGGCGGGCGGGCGGGCGGCCCGCAGCGGAGGCCTCGGAGAAAGCGTAAGGAATGGCCTGCGCGCGCTGCGTGGCGTGGCGGTGCCCGTCTTGCTGCGGCTTCGCAGCACTTTGGACCACAGTGCAGACAGCCTATACTTCGGTTTTTCTTTCTTGGCACGTGTAGTGGGGGTGTCATCAAAATGGAATATCTCACGGTATTTGACGTCGTTCTCGGTTGTGCCGCTAGGAGTCGCATGATCGCGACTGTATGGAGCAGTGCTAGCGATCATGCGAACGAAGTCAAATACCGTGAGATATTCCATTTTGATGGCACACCTCCACGCGCCAAGAAAGAAAAACCGAAGTATAGACGCGAAGCCATGCGGTCAGTAAGTACTTGGCTGTCCCGGAGACGCCGTGTCCTACGCACAGGTGCCAACGTTTCGGTCGTTATTCTGCGACCTTCCTCAGGGCGAAATGCGCAGAGATTCTCAAGCCTGCCAGATAGCCAAGTAGTTATTGACTATGGCTGCGGAAGCCTACAGTCCTTCGTCGTGGTCCCTCAACTCCGCCGCCGCCTCGGTCTTATCTCTATGGCAGAGTTGTCGACGGGAAAGGTGTGCGAATGGGTGAGACTGATCTGGATCGATCCTGCCCTTCCCACGGTTGTAGAAGGTTACAGAATCTTTGTGTTGTAGAGCCGAAACGGCTGCTGAGTATTACAATTGGCACATTGAACTCCCGTTCAAATGGTAGTTAAACAGACACCGACTCCTTTCCCGCTGCTGCCTGTATCCTCATACAATTAAACTCTCTTTAAAACCAAAATCAACTTTTAATCAGTAAATAATTCATTTAAATCGTTTTTTCTGTAAACAGAAACTTTTCTCCAATTGTGACTGCGTAATAATTTTGTTTTAATGGGGACATTCGATTGGCGGAACAAAAAATAATAGAATGTGGTTAGCCACAGCACACGTTGGCAAACGTTCGCGAAATAAAAGCCAATCATTTCCTAATGTTACCGTCCACGGCTCCAAGTATGATCCGGTAGAAATAAGCGTTACAATAATCCCTCAGCTCTCTGAACAGACTATATTCTCTGAATCTGATCAGTGAAATTGTCACAGATTCAATCAGTGAGAGCCGAAGTCACTAATACCTTCAGTCGAAATGGGTAGTTTCGCTGACAATAAAAGAATATGCGGACCTTTTCATAATGACCGCCAGCATTGCACTGGTCGTCAGTGGTAAATGTGCCGCGCCACCATCGCTCACTGATCGTTCAGTCGTCTTCACTGATTCAAACAGTGAAGTTTCACTGATTCAAAAAGTGGACCCAGTTTTTCACTGATTTGTTCAGTTCAATTCACTGATTGTCAGTGGCAGTGTTATAACTGACACCATCAGTGAATAGTCACTGTCAATCAGTAGTTTTTCACTGATTCACACTGAGAGAGTAGCTGGCTATCACCAGGAGTTTATTTTTTACACCGTGCTACCCCTGATCTATATAACTCGTTCGCCCCCCGCGGTGGCCGTGGCGTGAGAGACGGCACCTGCGGTTGCGTCGCGTCGCGTCGTGCCGCAAGATCGCGCTCTATTTACCGGCGTTTACTCCGTCGCCGTTGACGTCGCTGCCGCCCGCGTCACTGTCCCGCGGCGCGCAGCGCTGCGCTATCTCCTTGCAAGAACGTCGCGGCGCTGCGCGACCGTCTCCGCGCAGGAGACCGCGGCTGCGGAGCGCGCCGCCCGGGGAAAGCTCGCGCGTTGCCGCTTCTGGGGTCGCAGTCTGCCAGGTGCGGATTGGCAGGCGGATATCGGGGATGGTCCCACTTGGAGACTTTCATGTTCCCTGTTGAACAAGTGTTAATACGATCTTGTCAGAGAGGCAATGAGTACACTGTCAGAAGTGACATTAAATTTAATGTAGATCAATGTATTGTGCATGAAAGTTAATGTCACTTTGCACATTAAAAGAGCTTCATAAATGTGTACATTACATTTAATGCTTAAAATAAGTGTAGATTTAATGTAGATGTCCTCATGTTTCCCTTGCCTCTCATCATTCAAATGATGTATTCATAATCACCAGTCTCGTTCATTCATTCATTCATTCCATCCATACACTTTGACTCTTGCATCCTAATGTACATGTGTGCATTAAATTCAATGTGCGTTCATGAATCTTTAATGAACATTTCATTAAAGTAATACGGAAATTTTTGACAATATATGTTGGTGCTTCAGTTAAGATTTCTCCCTTCGATGTTTTTCAAAACCAGGAATCCAAAGCAAGCAAGTGGCGAAATAACATTTTCTAAAGAGTATTCTCGAAATTCATTCTGGTTGTATGCGCTGAGAGACCGTAGACGTGTTTCGATTTACTATTTCGATTACTATACTAAAATGGTCAATTTGTCCTCCGGTGGTGAAGATTATAAATTCGTACCATGGAAGTTCGGACGTGGCTCTGAAAATTAAATTCTTATACTACGTATTATATTAAAACAGCTACAGTTAACATATTAAATTGTGAGGGGAAGCAGGTCACAGACTTGTTGTGGTTCAATGTACCATAAAATTAAATAATTTTCCATTCCTCCTGACTAGATTACAACACATTAAATTCTCTACTGTTTCCTCTTTTTAACATTAAAAATATTTCTTTCTTTGTGTCGTATTTCACGACTGGAATGCCGAATGAAATTTGAAGTAGAAACACAAAGAAGAATTGTATTTATTTAATTGATTTACCTGTCTACGCCAAGTCGCCATGTTATGCAGTCTCTCGTTCTGCCGAGGTCGGTGCGAGTGCAACGCGAGCGCGCACGCGTGTGTGTGTGTGTGTGTGCCCGTGTGCCCGGCGCGCGTCCATGGGCGTCTAGCGTGACGTGCTTCCGGCGACGCGACGCGACGGTTGCAGGGCGTGCGTGCGGCGCGAGCGACGCCGCCTGCAAAGTGGGGCGCTGTCAGTCGTTGCGGGAGAGCGCGTGGCGGTGGTTTAAGTGCAACGCAACACGGGAAACAGCGTCATATACAGTGTGTGTCATTAGAGGTGTAAAAAAGCAACACCGTCATATTCCTTTTATTATTACTCTAATGTAGCCGAGCTGTATTCGCTGCGGAGAAGTATAAATACATGTCTTTTAAAACATCAGATCAGCAGCTCTAGTTTATTTCAACGACTGTCCCTAGGGTCTTCTCAATGACTCATTTTAAACTTCAATACATATGTAATACACTGTTGAACAATAAGATTGAAATATACAGTATTGAAGTATGTTTACCAAATTCAAATAGGTAGTTTCGAAATAGCAATTACCAATAAAGTTGTTCTTCTCCGTTTCGGCTTGATAGGTACGGACACCAGTAGAAACCATTTTCTGCATGTCTGTTGAGAGAACAGAAAACATTCTGTTCTCTTAACCTGTATCTCCACGTGGAATGACGCTAAACACGATCGCCCCTATTCAGTTTGCCGTTATTTGTATCCTAATTTCATCAACTCACACATTTTCGTTTTTTGTTGGAGCCATCTGAGAAAAAGAGGGCTTCCTCTTCGGTGATACTACGCTTTATGTTAAGCAATTTGACTCTCAAACGCACCAACTTTGAAGTTATGGAAAACAGAACTCGCTTCTAATTGCTGTTAATAAAGTGTTTCAGTAAAATAGTATAAAAATCCCTTGTTCATCTCATTGTGTAGGCTACAATAGTGAATTTTGAAACTTGAAATTAGTCATTTTCTATATATATGTCAGTCTTCCCCCGAAAAAAAAACTTTTAAGATTGGTCGATATCTTGATTGGAGTACTTTTTCAAATAAATTTGCTACTTTTGAAATGTATCGATGAATTTCAGTGCAGAGATTTTCTCCATAATATCTGTTAGGAAAGTTCTGGTTTATTATTAAATATGCACTACAAATCAGTCCGCGAATGAATATAAAATAGTCTTTTATCGCCTCCTTTTTCTTGTTCTTTTATTTTCTTCTTGTGCTCGCAAATTCGCGCGAAGAAAGTTCACTGTATTCATATTTAGATATGTATTATGCATTGCTGATAACTATACTTTTCTGCGTCTAAAATGAGGAATTATTTCCTTAAAGTGTAATTGATAAATCGATGTTAGATAATGGAATATTCGATTCAGGCTGCGTTCTGTTCATTTGCTCTGGGACGCCTGTTCCGACCTGCTCCCTAGTGCTGCGCGCCTCTAGCTGGCGGCGGGTGATCGAAGTGAACCTGAAAGGTGCACGTCGCGGGTTTGATCCTTTCCCTTCTCGGTCTTTCACGATTTCTCTCGTTGAACTTTAAGCTGATCGAAAATGGTTCCATTATTTGCCTTTCCCTTGCCAATGGATTGCACAGTCTTCCACACAAATATTTTTAGTGTCTTTTTAGACTTTGTATTTGGCTCATCGGTACAAGCTCCTTACCATTTTACCTCGATCCTAATGAGTCTACGGCTCTTTGAGCTGGGTAGTCTTAGTGAAACAAATGCATGATCTTTTAAAATGGTTAATCTGTATACGAACCAGATATTTATTTTTCTCTTCCAATGCATTTATTAAAATCCACCAGTTTCTCTGTCAATTCTTTTTTTCTTAACGAATAGAAAAAATCCCTTAATTCTTCATTTCAATAAAGTACCTTACAGTTCAACCCTTCACTTCGATATCCCTTCTGTTCCTGACACTGTGCGATCTTTCAAGTTTGCTTTTGGACAGACGCTCTGACTTCTTTCTCGTCTCCTTGGGTGGTGTTCGTAAATTGACCACTTTCCCAAACTTTTAACCATAAGAATGTCCTTAACCTCGCCGTCTCTATCTTACAGTACCCCTTTCGAAGTCCTGATTTTGGAAAAATATGAAAGGCCTCTTATTTCGTTCCAAAGTGCAAAAAACTATTTTGTTTTTTTCCTGCGGTGATTTGTTTAGCACCCGTGCTTTATGAGAACATTAAAACCATTCATTAACTTGTGTTTACAGTCGGCACCTCGTAGAGAAAAAAAATTGCGAGAATAGCTTCTACTTTTATTAGCAATTAGTACAGTGTAATTATAAAAGAAACGCATCTGCTGAAAGGATAGTATTAAAATTATTTTTGAGCGAAAGAAAAGGAAATTTCTTTTCAGTTTACAATGGCGTTAGTGTGGTGATCTTATTATTTAGTTTATTTAGTTTTTCCAAACTGCCATGACCTTAGGTACTCGTGCGTTAAATTAAGAGCACGATTTTTTAGAATGATACAACAGACAACGGTTCTATCCGGTAATTCGTCTTCCTCAATCTCAAACTTTAGATTCGCATATTCCCTCCTGGATCTCAAAACCCAATACTCTGAACGTTTAAATAATTCGAAATTCTACATTTATTTTTATCTCAAAAGTATATGCTTTAGTATAACTAAGGGGTCGTCCATAAATTACGTAACGCTAAAGGGGGAGGGAGGGGGTCTGAGGCAGCGTTACGCTGCGTTACATACGGGTTCAAGCGCATGCTTTGGATGCGTTACAAGGGGAAGAGGGGGTATTGAAAATACTCGAAATTTGCGTTACGTAATTTATGGGACTAAATAAAATTACGAAGTTGTAACTTCATCAACTTACCGAATGCGAGTAGGAAAATTGTATTTTATTGATTTAATAATTACGTCTACCTACCTTGCGTGGTACTCTTCTAGATGTACTTGTTGTACCTCAGGCTACCTGACAGTGCTGTCTACATGTTGGACAACTCGAATTTTTACCCCTTTTAAGATTCAGTATATTCAGAATCCATTGTGTAATTTTTGCTACATACCGTATAGTGTAGTCACTTAAAGATTTTATTCTACTCATTTAATATCATTTTTCGACTTCTCTGAAGACGAGTTCGCGGTACGCCATGGTACCGCGGAACGTCGCGCAGGTTGGGAATCAGTGGCCCTGGGACGGAGATGGTATCGAGTCGTCGAGGCGGCGCGCCGGTTAATGAGACGCACGCCGCGGCGCCGCCAGTATTGTCAGCGTCGCGCGGCTGCGGCGGTGATGGCGGCGGTGACTGCCGGGAGCAGAGCTACTTTCGTGCGGCGGCGGCGGTGGCGGCGGACAAAACCGCTGAGGTGCTCTGAAAAGCGAGAAGCGTTCGTGGCGACGGCGGTGGCAGGCCCGGCAGCGGTGCTGGGGGCGGTAATGGACGCAGTGATGGTGAGAGGCTCGAAGCGGTGAAGAAGTTTGTGGCTGCGTCGAAGACTGCAATCGGGGGCGGTGGTAGACGTGGGGCAGGGAGGGGACGTCTACAGGGGCGGTGTTGTCGGTAACGGTCTCGAGAGCGGAGGCGAAGGTGACGGGAGCTGAGGCGAAAATGAGATGCAGTGGCAAAGGCGGTGACAGGCACCGACGAAGATGAAGGCGAGGGTCGCAGGTGCGCCTGGGGGGGGGGGTGATGACAGATCGGCAGGTGTCCGTGGCAGTAGTGCCGTAGAGTAAAGATGTAGTCTATGGTAGTGCTGTCATTAGCCGGTGGCGGCTCGGCGAGTGTGTTGGCGTCGGGGGAGCGCTGGCTGTGGCGGTGGCGAAGTGGGCGAAGCGTTGCGCGTCGTTGCATCCCACGCTTCGGAAGTGCCACTTCCGGAGCGCTGTGTTCGTTGTCTTATTGCGAGTGCGGGAAGGAAAACGTCTTGTACGCCGTGTCGTTCACGTGTCTAAGTTCTTTTCTTACGATTACGTTTGATTTTCGTCGTATTGTACGAAAAAAGTTGAATCACGCGATGTGGCTTCCGGTGCGACTTTCTCCGAAATGTCCCTGCGATGCTCTCTTCCTGGGTGTGTGGGAGGTGAGGGGGTGGAAATTATCGTAAGGCAAGTAACCTCGAACTGAGGAATGTGGTTGGATAAAAGGAATGTTGCCGATCTTGTATTTTATTTTGCTTTATTTTGTTTTTTCCAAAGACTGGGTGTCATAAAACTTCTAATGGAAATTCTTAATCGTATAAGTAATGTTATTAACTTTCTAAGTGATGTTGGCTAATTTAAGTGGTTTTATTATTTGAGATAATTTACAGTTGAAAACATGTAGACGTATTTTGTTTCTTTGTATCCAGAAAAAATGTTTCTTGTTGGTCAGCTTTTCTACCAAAAGAAAAAACATAAAAAATAATAAATGTAATATACCTTGCGAATAATGAGGACCTTTCTTCGATGATTCTACGTTAAGTAAAAGCACTTCTGAAATTGAATTTCAGCAGAACAGTGGACGAATATTTTCATTGTCTATCCCAGTTGTGTTTTCCCCTTTCACTCCTCGAAGGAAGCTTCGTAGTTGCACCTCGATGCGTCCGATGTAATGTTCGCTATCTCTATTGGAATCTAACATAAATGCGGAAGTCAGCGAAACGAAATAATTACGATTCGGCTGCCGTTTTAGATGTAGTGTTTCATAACAACGAACTAATCTTGGGAACTCTTTACTCTCTCAACAAATTACCTCGTTCTAATTTACCTGCATATTTTGCTTTTCTTCTCACAAGACATAAAAAATCTTACAAACGATCGATATTTCTTTCAACTTGATTTTGTGCGAAAGATCGCGAACGCTTCGCTCTCGCAATTGGTTCGTGTGAGTCAAAGTGTAGTGAACAGCATTAGAGCATTCGCCTACCGGAGAGGAGATTCCCAGCATGCCATGGTAGTCAGTTCTGTGGCCCAGCATTATACCGTTGATCGTCATCGACTCCCGGACAGGGTGTTCATACCACAAATTCAAGGCATATATGCGACAAGTAACGCTCTAGTTAGTTAGCTCCTTTGTAGTAATGTAGCTAATGAGTTAGCTCTTTTGTAGTAATGTTTGAAAAAAAGTTACGTTCAATTCTCATCAACTTTCTGCCGGGGAGGGCTGACAGTTTCTTTCTCGCGAACACTTCTTTGAGTGGTTCAAATGGGGGCAGCGTTCAGAGTATCGAGGTGATGCGACTGGGCGAAAGAATTCTTCAGTATGAATCCTCTAGGGACAGTCTCTAGTTTTGCTATAACGGTGGCAAAAGCAGTGCGGTATAAACTTCTGGCTACTGCAGATTTCAAAGGCATCGTAGAAACTAATTTGCACGTCGATCCTTAATTACAATATGATTGCATTTGATAAATGCAATGCAGTATCTCTGTCAATCTTTCAATGCAATTTCTAGCCATTACTCTCTAGCAATAAAATATCCCATAATGCAAGAAGAAATCACGGGGAAATTAAACAAAAACTGTTGTTAGAATGAATGTAATTGAAGTATTTAAATATTTTACTTGAAAATGAAACAACTCCGAACCCTGCTCGTAGGCCAGCTAGTTATTAGCTCTGCGACATTCTGTGGTTCGCAGTAGAGCTGTTTCTGTCTACTGTCTGTTAATGACGTGGTTCATTTACAATCGATAAAATTCAAGCAAATCAGGATGTCAACTTGTCTCTGCGAAGGAGCGCACCTCTACACGGTCGCATCCCGTTCACGCAGCGGCGAACTGCCTTCTCCGCCGGCGCGACGCTTGCTCTCATTTTGCCCCTCCCGGACTAGCCCTATGTAAACGCACACCCATCGAGACCTGGACAGTGAACGGCCGAGTGTGAAGAATCAGTGATTGGTACGGCGCAGTAGTGACTGGTGAACGGATGCGGAAGACGCCCATGCGCATATTGAACTGGAACTCTGGTGGAACCCGGCGCAACTCAATGGGCTCTCTCTTCAAGAATGTGAGCAACTCGTTCTCCTCGACACTCTACAACAATTTTTCTAATTTGTACGACTAATATGTATGGTGTAATAATAACTTCGAATCCGGTGTCGGCAGCCGGTGGTGAAATCATTAGCCGCTATGTCGCCCTGGCCCGACCAATCGGGGACTTTGAGCTTGTCCCGGCCGGTTCGATGCCCCGCTGGTGGGAGATACCTTGTTAGAAAAAACACAAATCGACGTAGGTCGGTGCCGGATCTCGCCAGTTATTAAGGGAAGATCACCGCCGCCTCCCGCGATAAAACATGTACTACACGTACGGGACTAATGGCCTTATCCGTTGATGCGCTTGGAATCACCAATCAATCAATCAATCAATCAATGTTTTGAAAACTAAAGCTTAGGCCCCCTCGCGTTGCACATTCGACCCTCGTAGTGGGTGTTGCGAGATCCTCCTCCGCGGGGGCGGCGGCGGCGCTCTCCGTTGGGCTCGTCGCGTCGCGCCGCGCCGCGCCTGTCCGTCGTCGCTGTCTACGCGGCGCCGCTCCGCTCCGCTTCCTGGCTCGTCGTGCTCTCCGGAAGCCGTTTCTCCGGATGCGGGAACTGCGTCCGAGAGATACCGCCCTTCGGGCCTCCCTCGTGCCAGGCGCCGCAGCTCGCCTCTCGAGGAGAGCGCGCGTTTTTGGGGTGAAAGGACACAGGAAATGCCGCTTTTGGATATTTGTGCTTTGGATTTGCTCCTGCGGTTCCGCTTTTCCATAGATGACGTCAAACTTAAAACAAAAAATCAGTCGAGATAGGAAGTAAATAATATCAACAATTTGGATGAATAAAAGTAATTTTTATAAAAAAAAGTCAGTGGGATCTTGATAGATTCAGTATAGGTGAGGATCCAGGAAATTTCTAAGAGGTAGGCATTCATAGAATTATTGGCTCTTTATGGAAGTGTTTCATTTGCAGTGGTTGCAAATTATTTTCTATAATATATAATTAACATAACATTTTATAAAATCCCTATTTGTGTACAATGTGTCATTAATGTATTAAGAAGGGGAAGGGGGAAACGTATCGAAACAATTTTCGGTCAAATGGGAGACACCTGTTCTCCATACTGTGTTCCGCAGAGACTTGGATTCGCCACTGTTACAATTTGAAGAGAGAAAAAAAAAGTTTTTTTAAAATCATCTTGACATGTCAAGTTTTGAAAGGAATAGCACAGAAGTTCGAGATTTAGAACCCCAAATTCCACCGTTGAATCCGCATTCTGCCGGAAGCTTCTAACTAGATTATTTAACTCTTAATTAATTAATCGCACAAGTTAGTTTTCACTTGAGTAATAATTTTCATTCGTACCGCCATGTCGTAGAGCTCTCTCACATTAAAGGGTTGATATTTTCGTGCTTCTTGAGTTGTAAAGGATGAGGTAAAGAGCTATGCGATGACTAAAAGGTTGGGAAACGATTCAACTTGGTGACGCAGCTGAGGGAGTCGATCCGGGCTTCCTATTGCTTTCCCATTTCGTCATGCAGATTTTAAAAAATCACCCCTCCTCATTCTTATGTTACCTTCGTATTTGGTCTAATGGTCTTGGTTCCTAAGCTCCAAGATTCGCGATTTTGGTAAAGAGTTTTCCTGCACAGACACACTTATTTCTTCTTACAAAACTACACACTGGTGTCTGTGGGACTGAAGATTTATATTTTAATTTTAAAGGATTTCGATAAGGTTTCAATTCACAATATTTTAATGCTATTTTCTGAATTGTTAATTTTTTATTGTAATGGGTTCATGATATCACTGTAAATGTTATTGATGAAGTTATTTTACATAATTTTACGTAACTGATCTCGTAAAAGACACACTGTTTGGCAGAAAAATTGTCACTATCTTATAGTCACAAACTGTGAACGTGCACTGTGTTCCTCTCACGTGGATCTTCGACAAACATTAATTTTTTGGGGGGAGGGGGGTATTTTGCTCAGGAACAAACCGCACATTTCAAGCACAATGTTGAAGTCACTCAACGAGCTATCAGAAAGAAATTTCAGCAAATACTCAACAGAACTACTAACGTAATTTGAATGGAGCAGGAAGTCAGAAAGTAACAATTTTTTCAAGAAAACAACCAAAAAACTTCCTGGCGATGTCTTACAGACCTTGGTGTTTATGTGAAGGTTTCAATTTGATTGATGATAGTGGGGGGGGGGGACACGATGTATCCGCAGTCACCGCCATCTGCGTTCGCCTCAACACCGTTCATCACCACCGTCTGCCCGACCGGCACCTTCCCCCGAGTCGGAGCTCACTCGTCTCGACACAAGGCCTCCAAGTGGACAGGGCAGTTTCAAGAGGGTGTTAAGTATTTTTCTTTAAAGTGCGGTGCACTGCAAGACCTTTCTGAGCGTCAGACAATCGCTTACTACTAATTTGAATAGTCTTATCGATAATTTTGACTCCGCATTAGCCGTCTGATAATTCCTGAAAACCCCAGTTACACGCGCCACAGGTTAGTGAAAATATTTATAGTTTTGATGATTTATCAGCGGTATACAATTATCTTTGTTCTTTCTTCATTGCTGATTTTGAAAGTATTTTGTAGTTAAAAACAATTAGGAGTCAGTAAAAAAAGAGTAGATATGTGCAAAGAATGTTATACTTCTGTTAATCTACAATGTCGTTGATGTATTCCTTTGTAACAAAATGTGGTTTCTTTAAAATTTGAGTTAAGTTTAGTGATGAAATTATATTTTCTGACTGCTTTTTGACATTTGCTTTCAGTTCGCGCGTTCTTCTGATAGACGTGAGCAAATTTTAGCTCGGCGTTCTCATATTCTCTACCCCTACTCTCTCTTTTATGAATATCTTTTACCCTTTTGAGAATTTCAAAATGTCATTGAAATTTCCATTCGGTAAGTACTCATGCAGTTTCTCCTCTTTTTCGTTTGTAAAAATATGTTTGGGAAGACACTGTGTGCTTTGTAAGAATCCTACATATTAACCACGTTTCTCGTCCTTCTTCTTCTTCTTCTTCTTCTTCTTCTCCTTCTTCTTCTTCCTCTGCCTCTCATGCACAATCATCCTTGAACCGTAGAGTGAAGATGTATCCTTAGTCTTCAGGAAGTCCTTCTGGCCAATTCCTTTTTAGCTCTTGCTTCCCTCCTTCCTTGCTTCGTATTTTCATTTTCTTCAAATTCTCTTTTTCAGTCCAGTGTTCTCATACTGTTCGTAAATGTAATCCTTTTATTGCATGATACACAGCTCCCTCTCTCTCTCCCTTCTTAGTCTCTCTCCTCTTCTTAGTCTCTCTCCCCTTCTTAGTCTCTCTCCCACCTCTTAGTTCTCTCTCCCCTCTTCGTCTCTCTCTCCCCTCTCCGCCTCTTCGTTTCTCTCTCCGCCTCTTCGTTTCTCTCCGCCTCTTCGTTTCTCTCCGCCTCTTCGTCTTGGTCTCTCTCCGCCTCTTCGTCTTGGTCTCTCTCCGCCTCTTCGTCTTGGTCTCTCTCCGCCTCTTCGTCTTGGTCTCTCTCCGCCTCTTCGTCTTGGTCTCTCTCCGCCTCTTCGTCTGGGTCTCTCTCCGCCTCTTCGTCTTGGTCTCTCTCCGCCTCTTCGTCTTGGTCTCTCTCCGTCTCTTCGTCTTGGTCTCTCTCCGTCTCTTCGTCTTGGTCTCTCTCTGTCCTCTTCGTCTTGGTCTCTCTCCGTCTCTTCGTCTCTGTCCGCCTCTTCGTCTTCGTCTCCCTCCGCCTCTGCCTGTCTCACGCAGGTAAGAGATCTGATCCGAATCAAAAGCGAACGTGTATCGCCGCGCCACCTCTTTGGGGCCACCCCCGTGGCGGCTGGCGCGGCGCCCGGCTGCCGATCTCCGAGTGGTTGAGCGGCATTATTTTAAGCCGCGCGGCGCGGCGCGGCGTCTGCCGGGCTGCCGCGCTGGAGCGCCGCGCCGAGGCCCACCGGGCGAAGAACGGCGCTCTGTGCCGCGCGCCGCGCCGCGCCGCGCCGCGCCGCGCCGCGGGAGGCGGCTCCTTGTTCTCGTGACGTCTCGCGGCGAATGCGGAATGAGCGAGAGCGATCTCCGAGCCGCCGGCGCGTTACGACACAACGGAAATTGAGCAATTTTCAAAAACAGCTTTGTCAGTTTTGTCCGCGTATTGTGAGTCATTTTATATAAACTGTTTAGCCCTGAGGTATTTGTAAGGGATCAGAACACTTACCGTAAGCTTGTGGAGTGTTGGAAAATAAACAGTCTTGTACTTCGTGACAGTCTGCGTTTCGTCAAGCCTTTTTTTTTTGGTCAGCTGTTACTTTTAGAGACAGTGTGTGGCTTTCATTAGTACCAATGCAATTTATGTCTTGTTTTAGAGCTATGAGTTTGAAAATCATCAATCATTTTTCAGGGAAAATTGTGAAGTTGTGTAAATAGAATGCGAAAGGTGCAAAGTTCGATACGTTAGCGATCAGTGGACACATTTATAATATAAATACAGTACAATGCAAGGAATAAATGTGATGATCATCGGTACATATTGTTGTGGTAACCATTAATCAATTTATTCACTCACTCATTTATGATCACGCCTTCAATTTATCGCCCTGTCAGAAAATGATTAATCCAGCTATCTCTTTTGATAGAGATGAATCATAAAAATGCACAAATTTAAGGAAGAATAAAACAAAAAAGAAAAATTATTAAGGAAAAGAAATTCTACAGGAAGAAGGGAAATGGTAAAAAAGAAGAAATGCTCGGAAACTACAACAAAGTAGAAGAAGCGACAAGAATTTATAAAGAAAAAAAAACAGGGACTGAAAACACAAAAATCGAAACGGGAGAAAAAACCTAAGGAGAAGGAAAAAAGAATAATGAAAGAGAACAAAAACAGTCACGGAAAAAAAGTAGCAGATAAAAGTGAACACGGAAGAAAAAAAAGTAAGAAGCTACAAGAATGGAAAAGGAGAGTAGGTGTGGGCCGGGGGATCTGTTTGTGTAACAGCGGCTCCTAGCCGTGCGCTGTGCTAGTGCCCGTCTCTTCCTGGAAGAGCGGCGCGGCGCTGGGTGCGCGGGGCAGCGTAGCGTGGCGGGGCGCGGCTCCTCCACCGGTGGCCGCGTGTGCGGCGTGCGTTGGGCGCGTGGGCGCTTTGCTGGAACGTTACGTATCGCGTTACCTCACCCCCGCCTCCGCCCCCGCCCCGCCCCACCCGACGCGCCACGCCGCCCACGGGTAGAGGGGACGTCGGTGTACGCCCCCACAGAAACAAGGAGCCCCTACAGTACCTGCCAGAGAGTATATATCGGCAAACGTACGAGTATATATCGGTACTGGCAACGTGTAAGCGAGTCTTGCAGTTCTCTCGCCACGTGGTGTAGTACGTTATGTGGCCCTGCTCTGAGTTAATCAGGTTGCGAGGATTGTTTACTTTCTCACTGCCAGGGTTCAGCGTTGGCGCTCATCTGACTCGCGCGAAGTCGGGAGGCGGTGAGGTTCGGCTGTGGCGAAGGTTATGATCGTGATATCAAGATGCGTGATCGCCTAGTCTGTAAGAGGTAATGTTTTGAGTTTTCGTTTATCTGTCATAGCCTTGTGCGTAGAAATGTGTTGCAACAGCGCAACGAACTGTCAGAGTCGCTTATTCGCTGCCAGTGGTGTAGATAGACCGGCTGAGTTTGGCTCAGGGTCAGCATGGTTGCCTGTAGCGACGGAGGAGGACCTAGGGTTCGAGTCCCACGGTGGCGGATTTTCCACTGTAGCCTTCGTAGCTCGGTCGAATTCAAGCTGTTTCCTGGAGGAGAAATCTAGCGGCCAGCTGCTGATCGGTATTTGTCCGTGGTTTCCCTGATCATTACCAGACGAATGCCGGAGGCAGTACCCTAACAAACGGACCAAGGACCGCCGGATATTTCCTCTTCCTTG
>JAHLJT010004567.1:169490365-169517404 GCA_031308135.1 Acheta domesticus
GGCGGCGGTGATCTTCCCTTAATAACTGGCGAGATCCGGCACCGACCTACGTCGATTTGTGTTTTTTCTAACAAGGTATCTCCCACCAGCGGGGCATCGAACCGGCCGGGACAAGCTCAAAGCCCCCGATTCGTCGGGCCACGGCGACATAGCGGCTAATGATTTCACCACCGGCTGCCGACACCGGATTCGAAGTTATTATTACACCATACATATTAGTCATACAAATTAGAAAGATTGTTATAGAGTGTCGAAGAGAACGAGTTGCTCACATTCTTGAAGAGAGAGCCCATTGAGTTGCGCCGGGTTCCACCAGAGTTCCAGTTCAATATGCGCATGGGCGTCTTCCGCATCCGTTCACCAGTCACTACTGCGCCGTACCAATCACTGATTCTTCACACTCGGCCGCTCACTGTCCAGGTCTCGATGGATGTGCGTTTACATAGGGCTAGCGCGGGAGGGGCAAAATGACCGCAGGCGCCGCGCCGGCGGAGAAGGCAGTTCGCCGCTGCGTGAACGGGATGCGACCGTGTAGAGGTGCGCTCCTTCGCAGAGACAAGTTGACATCCTGATTTGCTTGAATTTTATCGATTGTAAATGAACCACGTCATTGACAGACAGTAGACAAAAACAGCTCTACTGCGAGCCACAGAATGTCGCAGAGTTAATAACTAGCTGGCCTACGAGCAGGGTTCGCAGTCTCCAAGTATCTCGGAGTTGTTTCATTTTCAAGTAAAATATTTAAATACTTCAATTACATTCATCCCACAACAACACTTCAACAACACTTTTGGTTAGTTTCCCCGTGATTTCTTCTTGCATTATGGGATATTTTATTGCTAGAGAGTAATGGCTGGAAATTGCATTGAAGGATTGATAGAGATACTGCATTGCATTTATCAAATGCAATCATATTGTAATGAAGGATCGACGTGCAAATTAGTTTCGACGATGCCTTTGAAATCTGCAGTAGCAAGGAGTTTATACCACACTGCTTTTGCCAGCGTTATAGCAAAACTAGAGACTGTCCCTACAGGATTCATATTGAAGAATTCTTTTGCCCAGTCGCATCACCTCGACACTCTGAACGCTGCCCCCATTTGAACCACTCAAAGAATTGTTCGCGAGAAAGAAGCCGTCAGCCCTTCCCCCCTCTGCAGAAATTTGATGAGAATTGAACGTAACTTTTTTTCAAACATTACTACAAAGGAGCTAACTCATTTGTAGAGCGTTACTTGTCGCACATATGCCTTGAATTTGTGATATGAACATCCTGTCCGGGAGCCGATGACGATCAACGGTATAACGCTGGGCCACAGAACTGACTACCATGGCATGCTGGGAATCTCCTCTCCGGTAGGCGAATGCTCGAATGCTGTTCACTACACTTCGACTCATACGAACCAATTGCGAGAGAGAAGCGTTAGCGATCTTTCGCACAAAATCAAGTTGAAAGAAATATCGATCTTTATAAGATTTTTTTATGTTTTGTGAGAAGAACAGCAAAATATGCAGGTAAATTAGAACGAGGTAGTTTGTTCAGAGAGTAAAGACTTCCCGAAACTGGTTCGTTGTTATGAAACACTACATCTAAAACGGCAGCCGAATCGTAATTATTTCGTTTCGCTGACTACCGCATTTATGTTAGATTCCAATAGAGATAGCGAACATTACATCGGACGCATCGAGGTGCAACTACGAAGCTTCCTTAGGAGTGAAAGGGGAAAACACAACTGGGATGGACAATGAAAATATTCGTCCACTGTTCTGCTGAAATTCAATTTCAGAAGTGCTTTTACTTCACGGAGAATCATCGAAGAAAGGTCCTCATTATTTGCAAGGTATATTACATTTATTATTTTTTATGTTTTTTCTTTTGGTAGAAAAAGCTGACCAACAAGAAACATTTTTTCTGGATACAAAGAAACAAAATACGTCTACATGTTTTCAACTGTAAATTATCTCAAATAATAAAACCACTTAAGTTAGCCAACATCACTTAGAAAGTTAATAACATTACTTATACGATTAAGAATTTCCATTAGAAGTTTTATGACACCCAGTCTTTGGAAAAAACAAAACAAAGCAAAATAAAATACAAGATCGGCAACATTCCTTTTATCCAACCACATTCCTCAGTTCGAGGTTACTTGCCTTACGATAATTTCCACCCCCTCACCTTCCACACTCCAGGAAGAGAGCATCGCAGGGACATTTCGGAGAAAGTCGCACCGGAAGCCACATCGCGTGATTCAACTATTTTCGTACAATACGACGAAAATCAAACGTAATCGTAAGAAAAGAACTTAGACACGTGAACGACAACGGCGTACAAGACGTTTTCCTTCCCGCACTCGCAATAAGACAAGGAACACAGCGCTCCGGAAGTGGCACTTCCGAAGCGTGGGATGCAACGACGCGCAACGCTTCGCCCACTTCGCCACCGCCACAGCCAGCGCTCCCCCGACGCCAACACACTCGCCGAGCCGCCACCGGCTAATGACAGCACTACCATAGACTACATCTTTACTCTACGGCACTACTGCCACGGACACCTGCCGATCTGTCATCACCCCCCCCCAGGCGCACCTGCGACCCTCGCCTTCATCTTCGTCGGTGCCTGTCACCGCCTTTGCCACTGCATCTCATTTTCGCCTCAGCTCCCGTCACCTTCGCCTCCGCTCTCGAGACCGTTACCGACAACACCGCCCCTGTAGACGTCCCTCCCTGCCCACGTCTACCACCGCCCCCGATTGCAGTCTTCGACGCAGCCACAAACTTCTTCACCGCTTCGAGCCTCTCACCATCACTGCGTCCATTACCGCCCCCAGCACCGCTGCCGGGCCTGCCACCGCCGTCGCCACGAACGCTTCTCGCTTTCAGAGCACCTCAGCGGTTTTGTCCGCCGCACACCGCCCGCCGCCGCACGAAAGTAGCTCTGCTCCCGGCAGTCACCGCCGCCATCACCGCCGCAGCCGCGCGACGCTGACAATACTGGCGGCGCCGCGGCGTGCGTCTCATTAACCGGCGCGCCGCCTCGACGACTCGATACCATCTCCGTCCCAGGGCCGGGCCTGATTCCCAACCTGCGCGACGTTCCGCGGTACCATGGCGTACCGCGAACTCGTCTTCAGAGAAGTCGAAAAATGATATTAAATGAGTAGAATAAAATCTTTAAGTGACTACACTATACGGTATGTAGCAAAAAATTACACAATGGATTCTGAATATACTGAATCTTAAAAGGGGTAAAAATTCGAGTTGTCCAACATGTAGACAGCACTGTCAGGTAGCCTGAGGTACAACAAGTACATCTAGAAGAGTACCACGCAAGGTAGGTAGACGTAAATATTAAATCAATAAAAATACAATTTTCCTACTCGCATTCGGTAAGTTGATGAAGTTACAACTTCGTAATTTTATTTAGTCATCAAATTACGTAACGCAAATTTCGAGTATTTTCAATACTCCCTCTTCCCCTTGTAACGCATCCAAAGGCAGGCGCTTGAAACCGTATGTAACGCAGCGTAACGCTGCCCTCAGACCCCCTCCCTCCCCCTTTAGCGTTACGTAATTTATGGACGACCCCTTAGTTATACTAAAGCATATACTTTTGAGATAAAAATAAATGTAGAATTTCGAATTATTTAAACGTTCAGAGTATTGGGTTTGAGATCCAGGAGGGAATATGCGAATCTAAAGTTGAGATTGAGGAAGACGAATTACCGGATAGAACCGCTGTCTGTTGTATCATTCTAAAAAATCGTGCTCTTAATTTAACGCACGAGTACCTAAGGTCATGGCAGTTTGGAAAAACTAAATAATAAGATCACCACACTAACTCCATTGTAAACTGAAAAGAAATTTCCTTTTTCTTTCGCTCAAAAATAATTTTAATACTATCCTTTCAGCAGATGCGTTTCTTTATAATTACACTGTACTAATTGCTAATAAAAGTAGAAGCTATTCTCGCAATTTTTTTTCTCTACGAGGTGCCGACTGTAAACACAAGTTAATGAATAGTTTTAATGTTCTCATAAAGCACGGTGCTAAACAAATCACCGCAGGAAAAAAACAAAATAGGTTTTTTGCACTTTGGATCGAAATAAGAGGCCTTTCATATTTTTCCAAAATCAGGATTTCGAAAGGGGTACTGTAAGATAGAGACGGCGAGGTTAAGGACATTCTTATGGTTAAAGTTTGGGAAAGTGGTCAATTTACGAACACCACCCAAGGAGACGAGAAAGAAGTCGGAGCGTCTGTCCAAAAGCAAACTTGAAAGATCGCACAGTATCAGGAACAGAAGGGATATCGAAGTGAAGGGTTGAACTGTAAGGTACTTTATTGAAATGAAGAATGGAGGGATTCTTTCGATTCGTTAAGAAAAAAAGAATTGACAGAGAAACTGGTGGATTTTAATAAATGCATTGGAAGAGAAAAATAAATATCTGGTTCGTATACAGATTAACCATTTTAAAAGATCATGGATTGGTTTCACTAAGGACTACCCAGCTCAAAGAGCCATAGACTCATTAGGATCGAGGTAAAATGGTAAGGAGCTTGTACCGATGAGCCAAATACAAAGTCTAAAAAGACACTAAAAATATTTGTATGGAAGACTGTGCAATCCATTGGCCAAGGGAAAGGCAAATAATGGAACCATTGTCGATCAGCTTAAAGTTCAACGAGAGAAATCGTGAAAGACCGAGAAGGGAAAGGATCAAACCCGCGACGTGCACCTTTCAGGTTCACTTCGATCACCCGCCGCCAGCTAGAGGCGCGCAGCACTAGGGAGCAGGTCGGAACAGGCGTCCCAGAGCAAATGAACAGAACGCAGCCTGAATCGAATATTCCATTATCTAACATCGATTTATCAATTACGCTTGAAGGAATAATTCCTCTTTTTAGACGCAGAAAAGTATAGTTATCAGCAATGCATAATACATATCTAAATATGAATACAGTGAACTTTCTTCGCGCGAATTTGCGAGCACAAGAAGAAAATAAAGAACAAGAAAAAGGAGGCGAAAAAAGACGATTTTATATTCATTCGCGGACTGATTTGTAGTGCATATTTAATAATAAACCAGAAGTTTCCTAACAGATATTATGGAGAAAATCTCTGCACTGAAATTCATCGATACATTTCAAAAGTAGCAAATTTATTTGAAAAAGTACTCCAATCAAGATATCGACCAATATTAAAAGTTTTTTTTCGGGGGAAGACTGACATATATAATATATATATATATATATATATATATATATATATATATATGTAGAGAGAGAGAGAGAGAGAAAATGACTAATTTCAAGTTTCAAAATTCACTATTGTAGTCTACACAATGAGATGAACAAGGGATTTTTATACTATTTTACTGAAACACTTTATTAACAGCAATTAGAAGCGAGTTCTGTTTTCCATAACCTTCAAAGTTGGTGCGTTTGTGAGTCAAATTGCTTAACATAAAGCGAATTGATTGATTGATTGAATAGGGTTTAAAGGGCGCTTCGACTGCTGTGGTCATTGGCGCCCATGCCAGAGTATTTGGAGAAAAGAATATTCAGTGTTGCTATATGTAACTTACTCACTGTTTAAAAGCATGTACATGGGCTAAAAAGGAGGCTCGAATTCTGCATCAAGTATACATGTAGAAATGGCAGAAGGAAAATAGAAAAAGGGCGCGTAAAATTTATCTTAAAACGTAAAATTGGCTGTAAAGGGGCCAAAAAACAACATAAAACATTGTTCTTTCAAATAAAATTATATATTCTGCTTTCTCTCAAAAAACAAAAAAGTTTGAGAGCGCAGAATCGTCATCCCCGAGCACCACTTGTAGCGAGTTGCCCAGGTCATGTCTTCGTCGACTGCCAACAAATTTCCTACAGTACAGCAGGACGTGTTTCCACGGAAAGAACAGTCTTGCACGAGTCACAGATGGGGCGAGTTTCATTTCGAAGAATGAAACCGTGAGAGAAATGGCAGTGTCCGATACGAAGACGGGTTAAAATAACTTCCTCGCGTCTACAGGACCGTGATGAGGAGCGCCAGGGATACACAGAATTCTTTATCGCACTTAGTTTGAAAGTGCTATTGTGCCACTCTGTTTGCACGACTCTAAGCACGGATCGTTTCAAGAAAGCCTGAACATCGGATAATGGCACAGAAGGGATGTCCGATACGAGTTTTACGAGTCGCTGATTTCGCCGCCTGGTCGGCCAGTTCGTTCCCTCTGATACTCACGTGGGCCTGGGACCCAACTAAGTACCAGGGTCATAGCGGCGGACAGAAGACGATGAATCAGGCTTTGAACGGATAAAGTCAGGTAGTCTGACGAAGGACGGGAGACAGCTTGAAGAGAGCTGAGAGAATCGGAACAGATAACTACTCGCCGCAACGTCGCTGATTCAATGTATTTTAGGGCCTCAAAGATTGCACACATTTCGGCAGTGAAAATACTGCATTTGGAGTGAAGCCAGGAAATGATTTGCTGGCCCTGATACAGTAAAAAACCACATGCCACCGCGTCGCTGCACGATGAACCATCCGTGTATAAGAATAAATGATCCGGATAGGATTCTCTCATATCCAGAAACTGCTTCTGGTAAACCAGAGGACTAGTAGTTTGTTTGGGTAAATGGGAGAGTCTGAAGTCAATACTGGGAAGGAGGAGTTTCCAAGGGGGGATCCGGTCACTTGTGGGTCTCACAGGGGTGGGAAGTTCTACATTTAATTCCCGGAGAAGATTTCGTAATCTAATACCTGGGGGATGGGGTAACGAAGTTCGAAGATTGTACGAGGACTCATACTTTGGATGGATGATTATACGACGACAAGGGTGGTCAACCAGTCCCGACACTTTAGCCCCATAAGAGGCTAATAAAATATCTCGCCTTCGGCTCAGAGATGGTTCTCCAGCTTCGGCCAAGAGGCATTCGATGCGACTCGTGCGGTAGGCGCCTGTACTAATTCTTATACCGGCGTTGTGAATGGTATTTAATGGCCGGAGGGTTGATGGTGACGCTGACCCATATACAATACATCCATAATCCAAAATAGAGCGGATGAGGGTTCTATACAAACGCAAGAGACACACACGGTCAGCTCCCCAAGAGCTGCCTGTAAGGGTGCGAAGGAGGTTCAGAGGTGAGACACATCGGCTCTTCAGTTTACGTATATGATTTCGCCAAGTTAGGCTCTTATCGAAAGTAAGCCCAAGGAAAGTTGCAGAGTCCACAAAAGGTAGAAGATGGCTTCCAAGAAGAGATCGGGGTGGTTATGAAGATGATAAATCCTGCAGAAGTGCATACAGCTAGTTTTTGATGCGGAGAATTTAAAACCTGTCGCATCACTCCATTGCTGCAATTTGTTGAGGACAAGTTGTAATTGTCTCTCTATCACTTGAATACTCTTGGAAGAGCAGAAAATGGCAAAGTCGTCAACGAAGAGCGATGCTTTCACCGGCTCTCGGATTATCGACGCTATACTATTGATAGCGATGGCAAACAGAGTGACACTCAGAATTGAGCCCTGAGGGACTCCGTTTTCTAAATGGTGGCTGGCGGATAACCTGTCACCAAGGCGAACGCGGAAGTATCTTGAGGAAAGGAAGGCTACTAAAAAAAGGGGGAGCCGGCCCCTAAGACCCCAAGAATGGATGGTGCGAAGAATGCCGTACCTCCAGGTAGTATCATAAGCTTTCTCTATATCAAAGAAAATGCTACAGGTGTGTGACGTAGCACGAAAGCAGTGGAGATCTGTGTGGTGAGGGTGACAAGGTGGTCCATGGTTGAACCTGTTCTTCCTGAAACCACATTGGATGGGGTAAGTAGGTTTCTCTGCTCCAGGTGCCAGACCAACGCGTATTCACCATTCGCTCCAGAAGTTTGCATATACAGCTTGTGAGCGAGATTGGACGGTAGGTTGACGGCTTTGTCCTGTCCTTTCATCTTTAGGAATAGGAATAATAATCGCTTCGCGCCAGGTTCTAGGGAAGGTATGTTCCATCCAAATCTTGTTGAAGATACGGAGGAGAAAGATACGTGCCTCTTCCGGCAGGTGTTTTAACATTTGGTTGTGTATTTGGTCTGGTCCTGGAGCAGAATCTTTCCCACGGGTGAGCGCACAGGAAAATTCATCCATGGAGAAAGGGGCGTTATAATCTTCCTCCAGGCAGGTAGAGAAGTCCAATCTGCATTTCTCCATTCTACTCTTCGTTTTCAAGAAGCTAGGGGAGTAGTGTAAGGAACTGGAGGAATTTTCATAATGACAGGCCAATTCCTCAACTACTTTTTCTGGAGAAGTAATAAGATTTCCATTAATAAGAAGTCCTGGGACAGATGATGGGGAAAATCTTTCCTCCGATCTGTCGGATCTTTCGCCATACTACTTTAGGCGGGGTATGGCAAGAAAGAGAAGAAATAAAGGCTCTCAGGAAGCGGTCTTACTTTCCCGTATTACTAATCTGGCTCTGGCCCGCTTTCTTTTGAAATCGATCAGGTTTGATGCGGTGGGGAACCTATTGAGCCTCGCGAGTGCTTGCTTTCGGTCACGCACTGCTGTGGCACAGTCAGCATTCCACCAAGGCACCGGGACGCGTCGTGGCCGACACGTAGACTTAGGGATTGCAATGGTGGCCTGCGCGAAGAAACGGCGTCTGTGAATTGGGCCACCAAGGTATCGATATTATTTGAGAAGTGGTCTGGAATTATAATTTTCTCGCTGAATGTATCCAGTCGGCTCGATGGAATAGCCAGCGAGGAGGGTAGATGACGTCTAAATCAGGGACATTAAAGTGGACCAAAATGGGAAAATGGTCACTCCCATGTAGATCATCGAGTACGGTTCCACTCTACCATGGTAGATAAGGATGGACTTGCAGAGTGCCAGACGATTGACAGAGAAGGTGTTTGACGCCCATGGAGTAATGAGTGTGATTCCCGGAGTTCAGAAGAATTAAGTTTTGCTGGTCAATAATATTTCGAGGATAGAAACCTCTCGGGCAGGTCCTCGTGCCACCCCAGAGGGGATTGTGGGCATTAAAATCCCCCGCAATAAAAAAGGGGCGGGCAACTGAGAAAAAACATCTTCGAGTTCCTCTTGTGACACGACTTGGCCAGGGGGAATGTATATACTACACACCGTAAAGAGAACGATGGTAGGTGTACCCGTACGCACACTGTTTGGAGGTCGGTTCGAACGTTGTGTTCCTCCGAGAACAGGGAGTCGCGGATGAGTACCGCAACGCCGCCGTGAGCACGAAGTCCGTCGTCTTGATCAAACCGATAGATGTTAAATCCGCGAAGACACAGGGGATGAAGAGGGAGAAGATGAGTTTCCTGAAGACAGACTATAAATGGTTTGTGGCGAGAAATTATTAATCTTAATTCTTCTGAGTGAGCACGAAGACCATTTAAGTTCCATGAGAGAGCCATTATGAGAAATTATTTCTTTGGTTGCTTTTTTTTCTTTCTCACCTTCTGAAAGGTTTTAGAGGAACTCTCGTGGGGTTCCTCATCACCAGCAGAGTCATCCTGACTGCTGCTGGATAAGGTCGTCTGTGTCGGGGGGATTTCCCGACTTTTGGCCACGGGTGACCGAGATCTACAAGAGCTGGAGGATCGTCCGATGTGATTCTCGGAAACAGAAAGAGGAGGACGGGATTTGGATGACGTAATTTTTTCCTGGGAGGCGGTGTCTGCTTAAGATCGATTTCAGTAGAAGTTTCAGTTGAGGTGGTCGATGTCTGGTGGAGTTTCTGGACAGGTTTTTGTACTTTGTGGAATTATAATTTTCCCACCTTGGATGCACGCCGAATCTTCGGGGAAGTCGACCGGGCGACACCTGACAACTGAAATGTGAGACTACCGCTGGGGTACAGTGAGTTTGACAACTCGCTGTTACCCCCGGGGTCTTAGGTTTCACAGCACTAGAAAAGGATCGTGATAGGTCCACTGGATTCCTGGTTTGGAACCTACGCCTTCGCCTCAGGGAAGGAAACCTTTTCGGTTACTCTTATTTTTTGGATTTCCCTTTCCCGGAGAAACGTGGGGCACTTGTTGTCGTTGGCTGGGTGATCGCCTTCACAATTCACACAGTGCGGTGGTTTGTCGCAGGGTTGTTGGTCGTGAACTGACGATCCGCACTTCCCGCAAACCGCGTTTACTGACATACATCGCTGCTGAGTATGCCCAAACCTTTGGCACTTGAAGCAGCGCAAAGGGTTCGGCACATACTGCCGCACACGGAGGTTGTAGAAAGCGGTAACGATCCTTTCCGGGAGAGATGGTCGGTCAAAAGTAAGGATCAGGGTAGAAGTAGGGATCACTTTCCCCTGCTCCTTCCTTCCGATCCTGTACACCTGAGTCACGCCATAGGTCTTAAAAAAGTTTAGGAGATCTTCCTCCGTTTCTGAAGCAAAGTCCTCGTGATTTACCACGCCCTTGCACAGGTTCAAGGTGGGATGGACCGTGACTACTACCTGGAGGCCGGCCAATCTGCTTTGTATTTTAATTTTTCCTATTTGCTCGTCGGTACGTGCTTCAAAAAGAATCGTTCCGTTCCTCTGACGCACGACCGCTTGGAGGCTTCCCGTAAGCCTCTTCTATGGCTCGCGCCAGACGGACAGCACTTACAGTTTTAAAAGTTTTACCTTCCTCAGCGCATGACATGAGGAGGAAACGAGGCATCTTGGGTCGATCTTCTTCTCTAGAAAAGAAACTATTTAAGTCAATGGTTCTTTCGGCACATCTCCTCTTCCTTGCGGAAGAGGGCGGGGGGAAAGGTGAAATATCCATATAGATGGAATAGGTTCATCCTCGTGGTCCCCACCCACCACGGAGCCCAACAAGGGGACACTCCATCGGAGTGCCAGGGTTGCCACGAGGATATAGTGGGGGAATAACACGGCGCTGCACCGCCGTGGATTCCCCCGCTCACCCTGGAGTTCAGTACAAGACCTAGTCCGAGCCGATTGATCGGGAGTGGGTTAGCTCCCGACCGCCCGTCTAGAAGAGTCCGGGGCCAAAGCGAGTGTGTTGGAACCTACAGGGAATGTTTCCAAAAATACGTAACCACGTACCCCTTAGTGCAAGGCGAACAGTAGCACTAGGACTAGATAGGGAAACAAACAGGTCCCTCAACTGCCAGGACACACATTCCCTCCGACACGGGTCGCCATGCACGGCAAAACACATGGGTGGGCGTTCAGCATACAGAGAAGGCCAGTGAGGAAGAAAAAGGAGTGAAAAGAACGTACATGACATGAAATGAGAAGCAAGAAGATGAAAAAATGGAGAAAGGAACACTTGAGAGCCTTCTCTGCATCCCCCCGTCAGGACGTGGACCAACCCACCTCGACGGGCATAAAGCGAAGTATCACCGAAGAGGAAGCCCTTTTTTTTTTCAGATGGCTCCAACAAAAAACGAAAATTTGTGAGTTGATGAAATTAGGATACAAATAACGGCAAACTGAATAGGGGCGATCGTGTTTAGCGTCATTCCACGTGGAGATACAGGTTGAGAGAACAGAGAATGTTTTCTGTTCTCTCAACAGACATGCAGAAATGGTTTCTACTGGTGTCCGTACCTCTCAAGCCGAAATGGAGAAGAACAACTTTATTGGTAATTGCTATATCCAAACTACCTATTTGAATTTGGTAAACGTACTTCAATACTGTATATTTCAATCTTATTGTTCAACAGTGTATTACATATGTATTGAAGTTTAAAATGAGTCATTGAGAAGACCCTAGGGACAGTCGTTGAAATAAACTAGAGCTGCTGATCTGATGTTTTAAAAGACATGTATTTATACTTCTCTGCGGCGAATACAGCTCGGCTACATTAGAGTAATAATAAAAGGAATATGACGGTGTTGCTTTTTTACACCTCTAATGACACACACTGTATATGACGCTGTTTCCGTGTTGCGTTGCACTTAAACCACCGCCACGCGCTCTCCCGCAACGACTGACAGCGCCCCACTTTGCAGGCGGCGTCGCTCGCGCCGCACGCACGCCCTGCAACCGTCACGTCGCGTCGCCGGAAGCACGTCACGCTAGACGCCCATGGACGCGCGCCGGGCACACACACACACGCGCGCCGCGCTCGCGTTGCACTCGCACCGACCTCGGCAGAACGAGAGACTGCATAACATGACGACTTGGCGTAGACAGGTAAATCAATTAAATAAATACAATTCTTCTTTGTGTTTCTACTTCAAATTTCATTCGGCATTCCAGTTGTGAAATACGACACAAAGAAAGAAATATTTTAATGTTAAAAAGAGGAAACAGTAGAGAATTTAATGTGTTGTAATCAAGTCAGGAGGAATGGAAAATTATTTAATTTTATGGTACATTGAACCACAAGTCTGTGACCTGCTTCCCCTCACAATTTAATATGTTAACTGTAGCTGTTTTAATATAATACGTAGTATAAGAATTTAATTTTCAGAGCCACGTCCGAACTTCCATGGTACGAATTTATAATCTTCACCACCGGAGGACAAATTGACCATTTTAGTATAGTAATCGAAATAGTAAATCGAAACACGTCTACGGTCTCTCAGCGCATACAACCAGAATGAATTTCGAGAATACTCTTTAGAAAATGTTATTTCGCCACTTGCTTGCTTTGGATTCCTGGTTTTGAAAAACATCGAAGGGAGAAATCTTAACTGAAGCACCAACATATATTGTCAAAAATTTCCGTATTACTTTAATGAAATGTTCATTAAAGATTCATGAACGCACATTGAATTTAATGCACACATGTACATTAGGATGCAAGAGTCAAGTGTATGGATGGAATGAATGAATGAATGAATGAATGAACGAGACTGGTGATTATGAATACATCATTTGAATGATGAGAGGCAAGGGAAACAGGAGAACATCTACATTAAATCTACACTTATTTTAAGCATTAAATGTAATGTACACATTTATGAAGCTCTTTTAATGTGCAAAGTGACATTAACTTTCATGCACAATACATTGATCTACATTAAATTTAATGTCACTTCTGACAGTGTACTCATTGCCTCTCTGACAAGATCGTATTAACACTTGTTCAACAGGGAACATGAAAGTCTCCAAGTGGGACCATCCCCGATATCCGCCTGCCAATCCGCACCTGGCAGACTGCGACCCCAGAAGCGGCAACGCGCGAGCTTTCCCCGGGCGGCGCGCTCCGCAGCCGCGGTCTCCTGCGCGGAGACGGCCGCGCAGCGCCGCGACGTTCTTGCAAGGAGATAGCGCAGCGCTGCGCGGCGCGGGACAGTGACGCGGGCGGCAGCGACGTCAACGGCGACGGAGTAAACGCCGGTAAATAGAGCGCGATCTTGCGGCACGACGCGACGCGACGCAACCGCAGGCGCCGTCTCTCGCGCCACGGCCACCGCGGGGGCGAACGAGTTATATAGATCAGGGGTAGCACGGTGTAAAAAATAAACTCGTGGTGATAGCCAGCTACTCTCTCAGTCTGAATCAGTGAAAAACTACTGATTGACAGTGACTATTCACTGATGGTGTCAGTTATAACACTGCCACTGACAATCAGTGAATTGAACTGAACAAATCAGTGAAAAAACTGGGTCCACTTTTTGAATCAGTGAAACTTCACTGTTTGAATCAGTGAAGACGACTGAACGATCAGTGAGCGATGGTGGCGCGGCACTTTTACCACTGACGACCAGTGCAATGCAGGCGGTCATTATGAAAAGGTCCGCACATTCTTTTATTGTCAGCGAAACTACCCATTTCGACTGAAGGTATTAGTGACTTCGGCTCTCACTGATTGAATCTGTGACAATTTCACTGATTCAGATTCAGAGAATATAGTCTGTTCAGAGAGCTGAGGGATTATTGTAACGCTTATTTCTACCGGATCATACTTGGAGCCGTGGACGGTAACATTAGGAAATGATTAGCTTTTATTTCGCGAACGTTTGCCAACGTGTGCTGTGGCTAACCACATTCTATTATTTTTTGTTCCGCCAATCGAATGTCCCCATTAAAACAAAATTATTGCGCAGTCACAATTGGAGAAAAGTTTCTGTTTACAGAAAAACGATTTAAATGAATTATTTACTGATTAAAAGTTGATTTTGGTTTTAAAGAGAGTTCAATTGTATGAGGATGACAGGCAGCAGCGGGAAAGGAGTCGGTGTCTGTTTAACTACCATTTGAACGGGAGTTCAATGTGCCAATTGTAATACTCAGCAGCCGTTTCGGCTCTACAACACAAAGATTCTGTAACCTTCTACAACCGTGGGAAGGGCAGGATCGATCCAGATCAGTCTCACCCATTCGCACACCTTTCCCGTCGACAACTCTGCCATAGAGATAAGACCGAGGCGGCGGCGGAGTTGAGGGACCACGACGAAGGACTGTAGGCTTCCGCAGCCATAGTCAATAACTACTTGGCTATCTGGCAGGCTTGAGAATCTCTGCGCATTTCGCCCTGAGGAAGGTCGCAGAATAACGACCGAAACGTTGGCACCTGTGCGTAGGACACGGCGTCTCCGGGACAGCCAAGTACTTACTGACCGCATGGCTTCGCGTCTATACTTCGGTTTTTCTTTCTTGGCGCGTGGAGGTGTGCCATCAAAATGGAATATCTCACGGTATTTGACTTCGTTCGCATGATCGCTAGCACTGCTCCATACAGTCGCGATCATGCGACTCCTAGCGGCACAACCGAGAACGACGTCAAATACCGTGAGATATTCCATTTTGATGACACCCCCCACTACACGTGCCAAGAAAGAAAAACCGAAGTATAGGCTGTCCGCACTGTGGTCCAAAGTGCTGCGAAGCCGCAGCAAGACGGGCACCGCCACGCCACGCAGCGCGCGCAGGCCATTCCTTACGCTTTCTCCGAGGCCTCCGCTGCGGGCCGCCCGCCCGCCCGCCCGCCCTCCTCGGCCGCGCACGGCGGGACGGCCCTCGCCTGGCCAGAGGCTGCGCGCGGGAGGACTCCGAAGGGGCCATTCAAAAAGGGCGTTCCCTTCTAGGAGGGACCAAAACTACAAGAGCCAACGAAGGAAGCTGGGGGTCGATGAAAAATTAACATTCCAACACTTTTGTGATTATTATTATTATTATTATTATTATTATTATTATTATTATTATTATTATTATTATTATTATCATTTCTAACTTTAAAAATAAATGTATGTAAATATTAATCCAAAATGCTTATTGAGATTAAATTTGAAAATCTATTGGAAATGGCATCAATTTTTTAATGAAATAAGTTTTGTTCAATTCAAGAAGTGGGGAGAGGATATCGAAACGGAACCGTCGCACTGTTGCAAGAGGTGTGGGGTGGAGGTGAAAATCTAAATTTTGAAGAAGAAGAAGAAGAAATTTCCTGCTGGGCGCTCCGGGCACAATCTAAGTGTTATGGTATGTCATTGCAAAACGGCGATTGAAGCTTCGTTCTCCAAGAGGTCCTAGGTTCGAGTCCTGGTGTTGGCGACTTTTCTGCATTGGCTACCGGCTAAGTAATCCATCTCTTCGTCTGGATGAGAATTCAAGAGACCTGGTCGATAGTTCTGCCTTTTCCTCATATCCATTCCAGGCCGATGCCGGAGCACTTCCATCCTTCCGCGAAGGAGGCTCATCCCTTATCCCAAAATGTCCCTCCCCTGCCCTTCCCTTCCCGATCTCTCAATTCTCCGGCGCAACAAGCCAAAGAATCCCAGGCTATATCCCTGGACTATGGAACTACTGGATTTCATTCTTGCATTGATTTATCAAAAACAGTACAAATTGTATGTGATTGTAATCACCAGAAGTGTGTGTATGTATGTATGTATGTAGGAGTGTGGGGGAAGGGCCAATTTGCGCAGGTTTTCTTGATCTCCGGAATCCCGAGAGCAAGGAGCGTTGACGGCATTTGATAATAAAAAATGCTCACTCACGTGTAATAGAAACCATTTGCATTCGCAGATGCATAAGAGGAATCAGGCGCGGAAAAACATTTTGCACTCCTTTGTGCTGCTGCCTGTTTTGTCGTTTCTGCCCAGTCAGCTGAGAGGATAACAGGCTTTGAAGGCGAGAATCAATAGACGGACACACTTGTGTTAACACGTAAATATACCCTTTAAGGCAAACGGTGCCGAATTTAAAAGTGCACATGGACACTAGAGTTGGCTTGGGGAACACATGATCCTCCTTGAACCTAGAATACTTTCAGAGTCCTCTCCTTACATTGTATATGATACAAATTTCTACGTTGTACTATAATACAGTACGTTTTAAAAATAATTTATATGTGCAAAATTGTTGCTTCTTGGAAACATGCAGACCTCAGAAGCAAAGTTCGCAGGCCCCATCCTGGCAAAACTAGACGATTTTTCAGGCGTAAGAATCCAGAGACATGCAGACCAGGATTACAAGACACCTCAATGATTTCTTGAGCGTCACTTGCAGTAATGTCAGTTTGAATTGGCGCGAGGATGCACGTAAAAAATTCTGATTTATTGAGCATGAATTTGAATTTTGTGGAAATTACCCAAAAAAAACTTCACCAATTACTAAAATCGGTAAAATAGTAATGATAAAAATGTAATCATTAACAAATTTAAAAATGGAAAATAAAACTAATATAGAAACGTACTTTTCCCACAGATACGTCCACAGGCTTTCTCCCCAAAAATTAGTCAGAGCATGTTTTAGAATTTAATCAGGTAAGATGCTCCATCGTTCTCTTTTATATGGGGAAAAAGTTGTTCCACTTCGGAACTGGAAGGATATCCATGAGCTTCGAAAAATAAGGACTGTGTTTGACGTAGGTTTTGCAGAATAGAACTCAATTACGGACATAAGAAAAGAATTAGGTTCACATTATTTGTCACGTTTCGAAACGTGTTGACTGGTGTACAGAGATCCGTGAAAGGATACTGCAAGCGCGAATGAGAGCAAGGGAAAATATACAGTGGATGATCGGTCAACGATCACTTCTGGTAAGAAATAAATTCTACGAGGGTGATTTGTATGTTTGGACAACACACATCCCACGGAACAATCGAGAAGCTGCATAGTTGCAATTTTGAATGTTAGGACTATATTTACTATCGTTTATAAACGACTTTTCAGGCGAAACGTCTACAATCGTGCATACAAATAAATATTTCTAAATAAATACAATACGTAAATTTAATAAGGACATTTTAAAATTTGGGGGGGGGCTTTATAACAAATTAATCTCATTCCAAATAAAATGTTACTGTACGTAAAACGAACAATTCAGATAATTAAATAATTGAACGGACGTTCGTTTCCGACTATGCACGATGGAAGGGCCTACTTGAAAGAAAATTGAATATTTGCCTCATCGAGAATCAAAAGTGATCGTTCGACCAGGCACCAAAAATTTTGATGTTCCAATAAGCTCCCCATTTTACATAAGAGATGTTTTCCTTGAAGCAACCCTTTCCCCTCCTTTTTTCGAATCTACATTTTACAGTGCTGTGAAAATGATCACTACTCTACTTCAACTTCACACACTTCCACCGAGTTGCGAAAATTCTCCCTTTTCAACAACGAAAAAAAATGAATGGTTGATTTCAGCAAATCGTGAAACATTGGTTGTGCCACATTGCATCAGCAGAAACAGAAGAGGGAGTTGCATGCAGTAGAAAAGTTGTCCCAGTGAACGCAAAGGAACATAAATGGTACACCGGACGGGTAAGTCGGATGTCACAATCAGCAACCAACACAGTGATGCACAAAACGCACCGACGAATTATATGAAGAATTCTGATGAGATAGGCCAAGGAAATTAATAATTGAAATTAAAGCAACAGCTCAATATAATTTTCAGAAGAACAGGAATGCCTCAAATGTTCACAACGGTATTAGCAAACAGAGCACGCAGACAACATTTGAAAATCATAGTCTCATCATTTTGAAAAACGTTAACAATGATTTTGAACTAAATACAATTTACCAAACCTGTGCATGAACACAGCAACGATCTGTTCCAAAAGACATCCAATGATAATCCTCTAAATAGTGCAGAGAGAAATAATGACATTAGCAGCCAAATCAAGCAATTGTGATGTTCCTGTGTCACGATTCTGAAATCAAACAATTTGTGCCATTTCACTATAAAAATGATATTCTTACCTAATTCCTCGGCAGGGAACTTCTTTTCAAATCAAAAGGCAAACTCTTCAAACAACTAAAACTTCTTGAATAACAATGCGACACACCTGCCACCGAAAGACCTGTCACGAAACGTACGCACGTCACTCGAACGAAAAAAACGGTCGAAGTCACTGGGCTCCAGTCACCACAAGCACACAAGGCAAGCGAGCGCCTGACACGAGAGCGCGGCCCGGGGGTGCAACCGCCGTCCGAGGTGCGCGCGTGGCTCTTCCACACTGGCGACTGTCAGCTGCCGCGAGGCTTCGGCGGCGCTCTCCCTCGGCGCGCGAGGCGCTCGGCCGCTAGGGGCGCTGGCCTCGGCGCGGCGGCGCTTTCGAATTTTTGGCATTCCTCGCGCTCACGGTCGCCCTCGGTCGGAGGAAGCAATCGCGGTCTAAACGCAACCGTTATCAGCGCGCGTTTTCTTGCAGCTCTCGATTCCGTAAACTTCTCTCTTGCAGCATAAAACGTTAAACATGAATACGAGATAACAAGCTTTGTGAATGGCGATTGATAAAAGACGTTTTCACTCCCGCGAAATAGCCTTGGTAATCAAGCTAAAGGTTTGACTGCCGACGAAATCACTAAACCTACCTCTCCTCTTACGTGTAGCAAAACGAGGAATTTAGAAAGAATTTTATTTTCTGTGCCCGAAAAAGAAACAAAATGCGTTCATGACATGCAAGGATAAGGCCACTTTACGTTCTGAGTAATTAGTATTTATGTATAGATTGTCTGGGAAGGAAACGTCGAAAATTCACAAATAAGCTCTTAAGACAATTTTACCAACAATTTCTCAAACCAACTTTTGGGTGCTTATTGCGTATCTGCCATTCAGAATATCCAAGAAGTTTATTAGACAAAATATGCTTAAAATTGTCTTATGAGCTTATTTTCGAAGTTTCATCCCGGTAACACTGTATGTAACAAGCGATTTTATTAGAGCTTCATTCCACGAGTGGAAGGTTAAATCTCGACAGTGCGAGGATACAATTACCCGAGTGAATAAAGTGTTAAATACCATGTCACGTTCAAGACTTTACGTTCAAACAATTTTAATTAGTTTTCAGTTAATTAGTTTTTTAATTAGTTTTCAATCACTTGTTAAAATGTCCAAACCCCTTATTCACTCACTCACACATCACTATATTCATATCTTCATTTTTTTCTCCCTTGAACCCTTTTTTCGCAAAATTGGGTACAAAAATGGCGGTGATGCTAGTACGCGAGTATTAGCGGACATTTCTTTAAAAACGTTCAAACAATGTTACAAATGAAATTAATATTTTTATTTCGAATCTTGCCTGCAATTTTTTTAGATTTACAGGCAGAGAAAATTATATGGAACTAGCAGTTTTTACTCAAAATTGCAACGTACAAAATACGAAGTATATACCGAGGTTTCCGAAATTTTCATTCAAAAATGGAGGGGGGTTAGATCCAAGGAGGCTTATATTTCAAAAAATTTGGTATTTAAAAAAATTGTAAAGATTTCTTCCTACACAGAACATGCCAGTCCAAATTTATGAAGCGAAATGATGCGGGTAAGTAAGATAAAGTAGGATATTTTCTTTCTACTGCCCATGTATATTTATGACAGATGACTACGGGTTACTTCGTTGAGAGTTATTAATATGCTTGATATAAATGCTGTTATTTTGCATTTTCTGCAAGTTAACTTAATTAGCATCGAAAATAGCCAAAAGTGAATTAACGCATGGGAGAAATTACGGAAGATTAAGTGATTGATGTTTCGCAAAACGTCAAGTATATGGCCATTAGTCCCGTTATCGTAATGAATGTATTATCCCCGAAGGTAACGGTGTACTCCCCTCCCCCGGACGATGGTGTCGAAAATCAGTAATAGTCGGGACTCGAACCTTAGGACCTGATCAGAGTCGTGACAGACAACAGTAATGCTGGCACTGAGCTAATTTAGTCGGCGGGAGACTTGGAAGCTACTCCTACTGATCAAAACCAAGTAAGGAACTATGTCAACATTTGTTGAATAGGTGAAAAAGAAACTACAAAAAAAATCTTATCAAAAACAGGGATTTTTAACGCAGAATATAATTACATTAGATACCATAATTATAGAAAAATTTAGTCTTTAGAATTGTACATATAAATTAATGTAGGTGTGTATGTCTGTCCTGCAAAAAAACATTTCCACCAATAATTCGATTTTTCTTGATGTTTTCAAAATTGTTATCTCTAAACTTGGATAGTTCAACTTAACACTTCCATCTCGAAGTTCCATCTCTTCTCCATTCCTAACCCTTAAAGAAGAATTTAAGCGCTCACTCTTTCTGTTTTTCGCGAATAGCACAAACGTAGTGGCGAAGTGTGTACCAAATGCACCGGATATTTAAAATCCCATAAAATTTGTTTCTGAACATATTTTGATTCTTTCTGATAACGCAATTTAGATTCGAGTAATTCAGGGTCAAAATAAATTAGTTCCAAAGGCGAATTGGCCGGGCCGGCCGATGCGGAACGCAACGGGCCGGGAAAGGGGTGGGGGCTATAAATCACTTCCACCAGTATTGTCCAAGGTCGATGCCACGAGTGGGAGTCCGTGGCACGAGTGCCACGACGAAATGGCCCCTCCACGCGTTTCATTACCCTGAGACAACACCATTCCTATTGTTAAACGGCGGGTTTACTAATAGTTCCCTTTCCCGATGCTAGTTGCGCAGACAAGCTCATGGTTTTCTACGGTGCCACGACGCGAGCCACAGCCACCAGTAGAAGACCTTAACATCACTGGCTTCCACTGTAGTCTGTAAATCAGCACCGTGTTAAGAAATCGGAGTAACAGGCCCTTCCTAGGGCTTCCTAACGGCGGCGCCTTATATAGGCGCAATAGTCGATAAATCTTTGGCGAAAAATGAGAACATTCGAACAATGTTCTCAATTTTTCGCCTACATAGTATATTGAAATTTGACTTTAAGAATATTACATAAAATATTGTCCTACATGGAAATTTTCACTGAAACATTTTAGCCGTGTTTGAAAAAATGTCCTTTGAGCATATCTGAAAAAAACGTAATTTTGAGCTAATTTTCACAGAGAACTTTTGAGTTTTTCGAGAAACTTCGTAAGAAATCATTTGAAGCACATGTACTCACAAATTAATTTCCGTATAAGGAAAGCCTAATATAAATATTAAAGTAGTGGGTCAATAACTGTATTACTATTCTGTGCACAATTTACCAAATCAAATGACAAAAGTGGCATTTTGAAAACTTTTCACTTATCAAAATGTACACATATGTATTTTAAATATCGCACGCTGGTTAATTTTTGCATTAGGTAATTGACAGTTATTTACAATTAAATGGATTTATAGGCACAAATTCTTCAAACTATTCGTAATAAAATTTCTTACGAAAAGCTTTCGTGAATAAATGAATTGAAAAGCAGGCATATTGAGAAAGATAAAACCACATTTTTTGAAAAACAAATTTTCCCCATGCTCTTCATTGTCATTCTGAAAATCTAATTTGAATTGAACTATGGGACATCGAAAAAATGAGAAAATGTGAAAACTAGTACGTATTTTTTGTAAATCAACAATATCTGCAATACAATATTACAGGAAAGAAAGTAAAATCATGGCTTTAATTAAGACATTCTGCAAATATTATTCAAAATTTCCTTACGTTATTTTATTTGAAAATTTAAAAAAATACACATTTTGAAGTGTTATTTCGCCTTTTCGCCTTACTGCCCATACAGGCAGAATTCCCGTACTAAGTGCGCCACTGCTTACGACCTATCTGACATCAGGCGACAGTAAGGCTTCAAGGAAGAGTTTGCCTGCCATTAAATATTTGCATGTTGCGTCATGGAATAGTTTTTTTATATTCTTGATATGTAAAGAACCGTTGTACTGTATGTTGATCTTATATTACTGTAGAATTTGTGAAGACTGTTTTGTTAAAATATTTGATTTATTGCAGAATTATACGAGCGTGTTTTATTTCTTGTTCGAAGCAATGTGCATGCTACCTTTTGCAAAAACCCATTTGAGTGGTTTGCTTTAACGTATTGTATAGAGAGGGATTGATATAATTACTCACCTTGAACGCTTCGCTGGCCGTGTCACACTCAGGCAGCTGCATGTAGTTCGCTGGTACAAATCCAACTGTGTTTTGCTTTATAGATCTTACTGCCCACCAGTTTTTATGTTCTTCTTTACTGAGAACCTGTAAAATAATAAATTCCTTGGTTTATGGAATTAAAATACATTTTTAAATTAACATATTGTAGTAAATTTTATGATTAGTTTTCAAAAATAAAACAAAATCTTAGAAAAAAAGAGAAATACTTATTTATCTCTCTGCATCGTAATAATCATCAGATTAGAATAAGATGGTTATCATAGGTAATAACACGCGTGCTTGGGAAATAGTCGAATAAACCCCCGACTCGCGAAGCGAGGAGATCTAAGAATTTCCAAAGCACGAGTGGTATTTAATAGGAGTATTTCACGAATGAAATTATGTTCAAAAATGCGCCAAATATTGAAAATAACTGAAAGCTATGTTAAAAACAGAGAGGTTATGTTTATAGCGCATTCGCAGTTAATTGGACATCGACATAGCAATCGATGTATACCGCCTCCTAAGATACTTGAGTCGCAGGTTATGATTGGCCAGGAGGGAGACGCGGTAAGAAAAATGGGATAGAAAAAGCGATAAACCTTTTGAGATACATTGCCCTGATTGGGGCATTTTGTATGTATAGTTAAACAATTGGTTTTAAATTCACGAGTGAAATAATTATAATTTTCCAGTTCGCAATACTAATGTCGTTACCAGCAACGAGCCATAAATAAACCAGCAGGCAATACATTAAGTACATGTGTAATGAACTAGTGGTGCTACAGAATGGCACAAACTTTCCCGTATTAATTTTCTATTCCTTGGTCTCGGCCAGCTATTCGGACTTCCATATACTCTTTCTAGCTGCCATCTATCTCGGCCAAAGTACATTTTTGTCATTTTTCTTAATTTTTCGGTTTCCTACCAGTAGAACGGAACTATTATTTTAAGAATCTTAAAGAACAGTAAAACCTCGTCCTAAATGGTAATTTTTTGAAAAATCGGAGCAGTTTTTTAAGAAAATGACGTTTACGCGGAACTGTAAATGCTAAAATTGAACTTCTTTTTTTCACAGGAACCTCTTGTGATTTCAAAAAACTTCATTAGAAGTCATTTGAAGCACTTTAGTTCACAAATACAACAGTGTTTACAAATTGCTGGAAATGTGCAAATTAACGATGTGAGATATCTAAAAAAAAATACATTTATGTGATTTTTGAAAAATAAAAAATACCTTGGGTCCAAATGGGTGACTTTGGGTCCTGGTGGGGTATACTGAGGCTCACAGGTATACACTATTAAATTCCAGGAAAAGCCACCCTGTAATGGGGAGCCTTTGTAGCAAGGCTGAGTCATCAAGTCCCTACACCAAACCTCCTCGCGGTGGCCCTGGATGCACTGCGTGGTGAGATCCCGCAGTAGTAACGAAGAGGGTGGGACGAAAGGCGAGTTTCCGGCGCCTTAAAACGGGAACTCGGAGCTAAGGGAAGGAAAACCCTGACAGAAAAGCAGGGGGGAGGGGGGCCTCCGTAGGTGTGGTGAAACCAACCTTCCTAAGGGATGAAAAACCCTGACAAAAAAATCATCTGCCTCCAGGATGGACATGGGGGTTGGACGCAGGGCTAACACCCCGGCTCCGTAAAAGAAAGTTTGTTCAAAGCGATTAAATATGCCTCGGACGGACCAAAATCAAATTTACGACAAAGGCTACGAAAACGGACAATGAACATTGGTACGTGGAATATACAAGGCCTGGGAACAAAACAGAGGGAGGTCATCTCAGAAATTGAAAAAACTGAATCTGGACATAATTATTCTTACGGAAACGAAGAAAAAAGGGACAGGGGAAGAAGTTTTGATGAATATCTTCACGTATGGAGTGGTGTGTGCCAAAGATTTTAGAGCCAGAAGTGGAGTCTCTTTCCTTATTAAACGTAAATGGACAAAATTCATTAAAACAAATAGAACATATTAGTGACAGGGTACTTAAAATAGACATGAACATTTTCGTCATCAGTTAACTATTTTAGGGGTATATGCGGTAAACGACAATGCACTTGTGGATGAAAAAAATAAGTTTTTTCAAGATCTCAGTGAAATTATAGCAAGTATTCCGCATCAAAATGAAATTCTATTAATTGGGATTTTAATAGCAGAGTAGGTAACAGAGAACGCGAAGAGTAGTAGGTCAGTTTGGAGAGGGAAACTGTTATGACAATGGGAAAAGATTAATAAACCTTTGTAAGGAGCATGCGCTATGTGTAGGGAACACCATTTTCAGTCATAAAAACATCCACAAATATACCAGAATAGATCCAGCAAGAAATATTCAATCAGTAATTGATTTAGTTGTGGTAAAGAAAGAAAGAAAAGTAAACTTAATGATGTGAGAGTTATACCGCCAACCAGAGTGTGGAAACTGATCATCATATGGTAGTGAGCAAACATGTATTTCCTTTTAGAAGTAAACGAAGATCTATTGAAAAAAGATACCGATATTTTAATTGAACAAAATGACATAAATTTTAAAACAGACCTTTTAAAACAATACAGCGTTGAAATGCTCTACCAAAACAGAATTAACCTATAAACTAGGAAACTCAGAAGATAAAAGTCCCGAAGAAATGTATTATCACCTAAAAGATGTTGTTTTTGAAGCAGCTAAGGAAGCCTAGGAGAAGAACAAGAAAAAAGGAAGTTCGTTGAGAAATTCAGTGAAAATTTAGAAAGCTTGATTAAGGAAAAGAAAACATTTGTACCTGTCGTGATTTCAAATAGGAATGCCCACAAACACGAAGGAATATGTGTACAAAAAAGAAAAGAAGTTAAGAATTAGTAAAAATTGAAAAAAATGAACACTGGGAGAGATTGTGTAGGATATAGATAATACAATAGGATATAATGGTCAACCCAAGCGTGGAAAAAGATTAAAAATATGAGAGAAACAAATGTTACAAAAGTAAAGTACAAATAATAACTCCTACAAAATGGATTGATCACTACGAACAATTATTACAAGAAAGTACAGAGTTGAATACCAAAACAATTTGGAATGCATGCATTGGCAAGCATGGGAACCTGATATCAGTGGGTTGATGTAAAAAGGGCTTTGTCGAAAGCTAAAAACAATAAAAGCTCCAGGACCAGGTAACCTTAGAATGGAACTTTTAAAATACGGAGGTTATAATGTAACTGAATATCTCAAAAAATCTTTTTTAACAAAATTGAAGTTAGTGGCGATATTCCTCAGGAATGGAATATGTCATATATCAGCTCTATACACAAAGAAAGGTGACAAAAACCTTTGTGAAAACTACAGAGGAATTAGTGTCATCCCATCAATAGCTAGGCTATTCGCTAGTATTCTAAAGGAAAAAATACAGAAGGGAATAACATTTAGTGAAGAACAAAGTGGGTTTAGAAGTGAGGAGGTCATGTTTAGATAATATCCATTGCTTACGCCAAATAATAGAGAAAAATGGAATATACAATATAGACACACATATGACATTTATTGACCTGGAAAAGGCCTATGACAGTGTTCCTAGATGCAAAATATAGTCAGCAATGAGAAGACTGAATGTTCCAGAAAAATGGATTAATTGGTTAAAAAAAATGTACAGAATACTGAAGCGTGTATTAAAATGGGGAGGAAAAATTACCCAAAGTATTAAAACTAACAAAGGGTTTTAAAACAAGGATGTAGTTTATCGCCACTTCTCTTAATATATATATGGAACAAGTTTTGGAAACTGGTACAAGAAATGCTTCGCAATAGGGAGTCTCTCATAAATGTAGGTGCTTACATTCTCTCCTACTTTGCAGATGATCAGGTCATTTTGGCATTCAGATCGGGAAGATATGGAGTTTATGCTTAGGAAATTATCAAAGAAGAATACGAAAGTGGGGACTTAAAATTTAACCTTAAAAGACCGAATATTTATGCATTGGAGGAGATACACATCTAATATAAAATTGATGATGACGAAATAAACGATAAACTGTTCAAAATTAATATATCTGGGGACTATAATACTGACGATGGGAAAGTGTTGATGAAGATATTACCACTAGACTGCAATGGGTAGAAATGCAATCAAAGCTCTACATAGCCTTATAGGAAATAAGTTGCTACGACAAGACACAAAGAGAAGAATATTCCACAGGTAGTGGAAAATATTATATATATGGTGCAGAAATGTGGCCTTTAACAAAACGCCGTAGAGACAGAATACGGTCAGTAGAGCTCGACTTCATGAGGAAGTATCTTACAGATAACAAAGCTGGACAACATAAGAAACGATTCTCTTGTGGTATGGGAAAGAGCTGGGGTCCCCAAACAAACCATAACCAGAAGACTAGAAAATAAAGCTCTTCAATGGTACGGACATGTCCAAGAGGATGCAAAATGAGAGATGGCCAATTCAAATTTTAAAACCGGATAGCCTGAAAGGAGGCGTAGAAGGAGGTAGACCTGTTTGACTGGAAGACGTATATACAGGAAGTAATGAATGAGAAAGGACTTAGAAGAAGGTCAATAGGAATGACCGAAAATATATGGAAATCGAAAACGGCAAACTCTTAGGGGGTAGAACCGAGGAAGAAAGAAGAAAAATACCTCAAAATGAAGTTTACGTCACATTAAAGAGTGCAATTTGCACTACCCGTTCGAAACGTTTGAGGAAACCATATTGGAGCCATTTATGATAAAATGGCGTTTGAGCGTTTCTGAAAATGCGCAATTTTGAGCGTTTTTCACAGAAAATG
>JAHLJT010004567.1:169517504-169533070 GCA_031308135.1 Acheta domesticus
TGAAATAAACTTTCCATTTCGACCCCTCCCCTCTATTTATTGAGTTAAACAGAAGTATAACTTGAAATATATGTTTTATATAAATTTCAATACATTTAAAAAATAACCTATATTATTATCATCTTTACAATTAATTTTCACTTCGCATTTAATAATAATACAAAAAAGTGCGAGAACATTTATTTTTCATTCCCCCATTACCCCTGCTTTTATTGCAGACGAGAAACCCTCACTCTCTAAAAGCGACCATATTTTTCGAAAGCTCCCAAAACGTTTTTGAGATTGTCGAGGAGGGCAATTGAATGAGTGGGCCGGCAGCGGGACGCCGCGCCGTCACTAATTCACCGGGGGCCGCCAGCTGGCGTGCGTACGAAGCGCGGCCACTCGCGTGGCCGCGGGCGACGGGGGCGCGGAAGCCGTCGAGGCCCCGCCGCCGCCCCCGACGACGACGACGACTAATAAAAGTGTCAAGCTAACGACCCGCGACGCGACGCGATTTTATCCGTGCGCAGCGCCCGCCGCGCCGCGCCGCGCCGCGTCGCCAGCCGTCGGACGCACTCGTCGGGCACTTGTTGATTGCGCTCACGCTGCCTTCAGTTGTCCGCCCCGTCGGTTGAGGAGCTGCGGCGGACGATCATTGTGTGTTTGGATGAATCTACAATAAGATGCACACGGGTATGTAGAGGAATATAAAATGATGTAGCAAAAAATAATACTATGTTAGTGCAAATGTCCGAATCCGGCTAATTTTTGAATCAGGGGTAAATGTGTCCATTTTCCAAAATGGGCAGTTAAGGCTCGAAGTAGGAGAGGTACGGTGACGAAGAATAGCATGTATTACGTGATGAACAGAAAGCTCGCAGGAAGTTTCTAAGGCTAGTGGGAACAAGGAGTGTAGTTTCGAGTTCCACTTTGCCAGTCATTATTTCTGTTTACACGATACACTTTACCTATCCTTAATATGTGTACCTCAAGCACCGATTTGGAACATATTCTAGAGGTAAGGTGATGAGGCTCCGGCTATTAGCTTTCGCAATTTTCAGAAAACAACCTTGAATATGTGCAAGGAATAAATTCCAACACAATTTTATGGTAAAATAAGGCAATATCTGTATCTCTATTGCGATTCTCCCTAAATACAGTCTCACACTCCGACAATCTATCACCTTACCATTAGCCAACGACTATTGTCCAATGCCAATCAAATCACAGATTCATCAATCACAATCACAATCTCTAATCACAGATCTGCCATATTCTGGAGTTCAGCTGTAACGTACGCAATAAAAAACAAAATCATGTGATGGTCTCTCAGCGGGTCTCCTCTACTGGCAACCTCAGATTCGAAGAGGCCTGCAAGTGTACAGATCTCTAGTGGTGTGGTTTGAGACACTATTCTGATTTACGGAGTGAATGGCGTTGGCTGGAAAACGCTGGAAGAAGATGCCATTTGAAATAAAAGTTATCGAATATCTGTACTTAAAAAAAGGGTTTTTCTGATTTTGTTTTATCGCCTCGGAATGCACCAGTATTTTCTCTACATTGTTATAGGTATAATATTGACACAATTAGATGAATATATTTATTACTCACTACCTATTTTTTAATTAATTTATTTGCGCTAGTGATATATTGCTAATAAAAAATACATTTTATTTTGGAAATTCCAAGGTAGTTTCGCGCATCGTGGCTACGACGAGTGGCTACTGCTTTCGTGACATTTTATGGCGAGGGGCAATGAGATCCAATAAAGTTCCACATCAGCCTTCCAATAACTCACCATGCGTCGGCAAAACATCACTAAGCACTTCTCGCGCAGCTTACAAATTCTCTCCATTTTTATTTACTTCTTTCCTTATTTTATAATTGTTTGACGGGCGTCAGCTTTGAATACTGCCCCGGGGCGGAACGAGTTTTAGCCACGTCATGTGCTCTGTTGACGCCACCCACGTCGCCAACGACGCGTCGCTTGAGGGCGCCGGAGCATTAGAACTTTCTTCTGAGCACTCATGAATGATGCATGCACCTTCCGCCATTTATTTTGACTTGTAGATGCTCATGAGGCGTAAATGCTTGCTGTGCCTAAAGAACTGAAAGCATTTTCAAGGACGCGATGGCGCGTCCCAGGAGTCTCGGGGCAATATTTCAGGCAGTAATAATGTTAAGCCACTTTAAACGGCTTTTATATTTGAACGATCCATATGCCATTTCAAAACGCTTTCTTAGATACTGGCGGAAATTTATTACTTCGAAACGAGAAACAATAAAGCATCCTCAAATAATGCATATCTTATATGAAATATTTTACGGAAGATTTTGAGCCACAAACATTTTGTTGAGCCTAAACGATTCTGGGATAACATATTTAAATTGGGTGCAAATGTTTTTATGAGACTATCTTCAGATAATTCAAATAAGTTTATCATTCAGTCAAGCAAAAAAAAGTTTGACAGCATAAGCATGAGCTTTTACAAGCATTATCATAACAATGCAACTTTATTAAGTGGGTCCTTTGGGACACTTCTTTTGAACATGCTAGAAAAGAAACGTGTTATTTAAACATAGGACCTTCTTTACACGTGACTGAATATCTGACGGCTCCAAGTATAGTGTAGTACAATAAATGAAAGATCTGGATGGCGATGAACATTTCAATACCTCAACTTGTTACTGTCTGCTATGTAACTTTACACAGTCTATATTTTTCCTCGTGGTGAAAATCGATCGTATGATTGTTTACTCTTCAAAATACATGATTGGCTTAGAAGTTACGATGACGGCGGGAAACAAAGTCTACGGGAAAAAATCCTTGGGGCACTCGAGAAACACATTTATTGTCAATGTCATTTACAGGAATTGGGCAATCTTTTACCATCCGTTATTTTTTGTCTCGCGCAGATATTGCAAGGTCTTACGCAGTCAGATGAATGCACGTTGCGTACCATTCTCGTAGGTATTAGGTATGCTGTGACGTCATCCTCGATTCTAGCGACCCACGCCATCGCAGCTTGTACCGCCCACGCTACGATGATTCTACCTCCCACAAACACTTCACAGATACATTGCTCGCTTCGTCATGCGGAACCCACATCTGATGCCTTCACTCTTCCGAACTTCTCACTCGCACGAGAATCGCGTAACATATAAACCTTACGAAAATGCAGACAGTGCATTTCACGTGATTGCTTCGGTCTCTTCCGGAGACTCCATGTCGTGAGCTGGAATTTTGCACAGTCTGCAATCCCGCTGACAATTCAGCACTGATGATGGTCGTGGTATGATAGGCGGAAAGTTGAAAAATCATCTCCCGACGCTGCAACGCCCGCAGAGTCGAGCGCAATCACCAGTCACGGTTGATGAATATTCGCTGGAAAATGTCTACCTTAACTCCCTAAAAACGAAGACGACCACACTCAGAATTTTCGTAATCTAAAAAATTGTTATTCTGAGGTGGGTATAGACATTTAATTTGGTGGACGGCAGGTCACGGTTCCATGTAAAAATATTTGCAAGAATAACTATAGTTGACATTCAAGAGATTCTGGGTGACAAATGGGTAAGCATCATTTTTTGACAGCAAAATTTCTTTTTTTTAAATCAGATATCTACGATCACTCAATTTTTGTAATGTAGTACGCTTTTCACCAAGATTGTTATTGAAAGGTCATGATGACCACGAACTCCTTGATGCACTGATTAAGTATTGTAGCTCATGGGGAAATTAAGTGCGTACCTTAAGATCATGTGTTGACGTATCTCTTTCAATGAAAAATGTCCAACTCAGCATGAATGACGAATGAATTATGTTAAACACTGCAATACTTTCGAACAAAGTTTCAAGCTAGAAAACGCCTTTCCTTACAAGTGTATGGCCTGGATTGCCGATGCTTTCACGGTGTGCCTACGTCGACATTTCTATCAATTCAGTACAGAACGTGGGAGTTAACATAAACACCTGAGAAGCCAACTGGTCTTCTGAGAGGCGTATTACTCATTTTAGGTAATTCTTGCAGGAAAGCCTCTGTTGTGGGGAGTTTGAATCAGGGTGGGAATCTGAAATTTTCACCACCAGGAGGCCTTCAAAACTACAAGAGAGGGCGTGTCGAATTAATGAATGTAAACGATATTCACTTACACAAAACAGAATGGATCCTAAGAATACTCCCGGGTTGCTCTTTGTACAATTTTCTTGATTTGAACATTTCAAAATGTGAAAATCAAATTGAATCACATATTGTGCATTAATTGCATCCTTGGCAAAAAATAAATTACTGCAGGGGCTCTTAAGATCTCTAGAGAGGTGATTTCCGGCATCCCTCCTGATTTTAACTCCGTTATGGGGCTAAATACTCTGGTTGACTAGTTTCCAAAAAGTACGCAGCAGATAGTAATTTGTTTTCATATCCCAGACTACCTACTGCAAAAATTATGTACTTTAGTAGTAGTAGCTTTTAGGACGAAATTAAGATCGGATTGTGTGTAGAGAGTGTGTGTTCTTAAAGAACGAAGTTAATCGTGGCAAACCCACACGTTTTGTTAAGTTTTTCTTCGGAGATTCCCTGAAACCTCGCAGTTACTAGAATTGTAAACTCTGAAGCTTCTTACAGCACAAACACTACTTTAAAAACCTTAAATTAATGCCAATTCCCTAAATACCGAAACATTTCTTTAAAGTACATAGCGAGTAAGGAGGATAAGTGTTACTGAATTTTTGGTGATTCAAACGTCTTAAAATTATAGTTTTCCCTTACACCCAATTATATTTAGTCAATGAACTTCAAATGAACGGACATGGAGAAAATTGCTGAAGGAACGGACATGTGGAATATTGCTGATGAGTTTATGAGATTATTGTAAGGTGACAATTCTGTAATTTCACATTCACATTATTTCCCCTCACTCGTTTTTGACGTTTTGTTACTTCCGCTCATATCACCTCGTATAAACAGTAGATAACGTACGATATTCGAGATTTTCTCCTGAGTGACGTCAATCTGATAACTGCTGTTCTCCACCTTTTTGTTGCGTACACAGCAATGACATTTATCATTTCTGGAAACGTGCTCAGATTTCTCAAAAACAAATTTCATGGGTTGAACTTCTCTTAGGTTCTCGATTGTTTATATTTTTCGCACGTAAAACATTTTGGTTATTTTTCTTAGATAAAATTAAGTATTATTATAAAGCAAAAAAATAAAGGCAAACATTAATAGCACATTCATTGACAAGACTTCAGAATTAGTGCTAAAGAACGCGAAAAGAATAATAAACTCTATACTAGTCATTGATGACATACTATCATAAGATGCTACTAACGAATATCGAACAACGTTTTATCCAACTTGCAAAAACACTCCATGAACTATAATTTTCGTTTCAATTAGACATTTCGTTCTGCGAAAGGTGACATGCTGATGTTAATAGTACTTTGCAGGATGCTGCGAATTGGTTCTAATATTACTTACATTGCGAAACTGATTATTGTTGTTAATAGTGGTTTACTTTGGACAATCAAAGTAGCTAAAGTATTTTTGATATTATTATTTTTATTATTATTATTATTATTAATATTATTATTCTTATTATTGTTGTTTCCTTTTCAGTCAATTGAATCAAGTGAATATTGTTAAATGAAGAATTATCCGTAATAAAATTTCATATGAAAAAAAGCATATGCACTGAGTTATTCAATTGTGTTTGGAAATAGTTGACCAGAGACAGCATATACGTATCAAAACAATTAACAGAGAAATATAAAATAAAATTATTATTAGAGACCGGAAAAATATGTAGTATAAAACGTCAAAATATGTACATAAATATGAAATGAAAATAGTAATAATATGTAATAAATATGTAAATGCGGATATAATATGTAATACTAAAATTCACTAATAATAAAATACATTTACGTAATACGAAATTAGATTTATAAAAACTTCTCACTTCACATCACACAACTTTCTCGTCAGTAATAAAGCTTCAATCTATTGTAATCCAGGACCGTGGTTTAGCAGCCGGACTAATCGCAATAGAAGCCATCGCACAAAGTGGCGAGATCTATGACCAGGAAACATACACTGTAGCATCTTCAGCGATGTGTTACACGTCAGTGACCGCAAATTTTTCTCCGAAATAAAGGTTACACATCACAATACGCGGTGTCAATGATGATTTGGACACCCAGATTTCCCCAATAATGTAAGGAAAATGTTGATATTATAAAATTCATATTTTCATTAAAAAATATGGAATTAAATAGAAGAAAATTGATAGAATAAGAAAATATTTTGTGAAAACAGGAAAATATGTAAAATATGTAATATAGTACTAATATGTAAAAATATGTAACGAAAAAATTCGGTATTGTGTTAGGAGGGCTATCATTTGCCAAGATTATAGTTTTGAGAACGGTAAGTAGAGAGACAAAAATATGTAATTACATAAAAATCCGGTCTCTAATTATTATCATTTCTTTCAACGCAAGCCATAGGACCTGCTCTTCGTAAACATTTGAATGGATTTAGATTCCAATAGTGAATAGTGTACAAATTAGGAAAGAAATATCACTTTTGCGCCTGAGATTGTATGACAAAGGACGCTCGAAATAGTAAAAGCATAAACGTAAAAGTAAAAGCCGAAAAAATCAATGGCCAGAATCAATTAATTTCATGGTATAAAAATACTACACAAGTCTATGACTATCTGATTATCCGCTCAAGTCTTCAAATTCTACCGAAACAGGGACTACAAATACCAAGCCATCAGCCAAACCGAAGCGGAGAACGGCGCACCGCCGCAGAGTTGCGAAGTCCGTCGGCGGCGCCCTCGTAAAACGGTCGAGCGACTGCGGCCGATGGCCCGACCGCGGCCCGCCCCGCCCCGCTCCGCCGCGCTCCGCCCCACACCCAGGCGGCGGCGTCTCGGCGCGCATGCCGTGAAGACGCGGCGGCGGCGGCAGCGGCGCTTTCACTCATCGGTTTTTGCGCGGCGACGGGACCTTGGGACAAGTACCCCAGTGCTCTCGCTGCCGCTTTACTTTCATCGGTGGCAGAGACGGCGGCGGCTGGGGCGTTGGCGGAGACAGCGGTGGCGAACGCGGAGGCGTCGGTAGCGTTAGTGGTGGCGGTGGCGCACTGTGTTCTATTTTCCCATTCTAGGGCGACAAAAATCAAATTTTTAATTTCACGTACGGGCTTCCATTCATTGCTCACCGCATTGCAAAAGCTTCAAATCATACGGAATCGATGGCTGTATCATTTGTGACCGAACTGTATTGATAAGACACTGCGCTAAATATAGACTTCCGCTGACGGTGTCCGAGCCCGGCCGCAGTGGCGTTTAAACGTTCGATTCGTGCGTTAGATTCCTGCGTTCTTTAGCGTCTTATATGTGCAGATATTGAACATCCAACAGTGTTCAAAGGGTTCAGAGCGTAATATTAAGAATGTTTTACATTCATTCGTAGCAAGAATGAAGACAAAATGGGGGAAATGTGGAAGACATCTAGAAAGATTTGTGCTACAAAGGAGGCGTGGCTCGCTGGAAGCATTTGTTTTCCAGAAAGCATATTCACTGAATGTCGTATCACACCACAGAAAACAAGAAGTGAAGAAACAAAGAAAAGAGGCCGACCAATGAAACTTTCCCACGATTGTACTGAGAGAAACAAGAGAAGGAAAGTTGACGATTTATTAAAAAATAGATCACCGAAAGAACTATCGTTTGCTACTCAAAGTTTTCTTATACAGTCAGGAAAGCGAGATGCTGCGGACATTGTTAAAGAATTGAGTGAGGCTTCTCCTCAACGAGCAACTAATTCAAAAAGATCTCGTGCTGTTGCTGAGAAGAATGAAGGTATACCGTACACCAAAGAAGAAGCTCTAGCATATTTATAGACAGCAAATGAACGGTACATCAATACAAATTTCATACAAGGAATCAAAAGAGACATTTTAACATGTTTCCACCATATTCCGCAGTTCTCGAAGCCAAGCAGGATTGCTATCCCGCTAGTGAGCATGTCCGTGTAGGTGACATTTGCAGAAGTACGATTACAAGCACTTCTAAAGACAACAACTGAGCCCCTTTTCGGAGCACAAAAGGAAGTGGCCGAGCAGGTGATGGATATGAGAGCATTCGAGTCGTATACACTACTTAGCAAATGGGGTTGTGATGGCAGATCGGGTCACAGTACTTACAAAAAGAAGTTTTCAGATTCTGCATCTGATGATGGAAATAATTTTATCGTTTCTGTTGTCCCTCTGAGACTGGAAATCAACAAAAGTGAATGCCGATTATTGTGGCAAAACCCCAGAACATCATCAACACGGTTTTGTTGCTCTCTTAAAGTGCGATATGTGAAAGAGTCTGCACAGGTTGTAAAAGAAGAGTATTGTAATGTGAAGAAGCAAATCAAAAAGCTGGAACCTACAATTATTCATGTAGCAGGGAAAGAAATTTCAGTAACCTTCAGTTGCAAATGACGATGGTTGATGGAAAAATATGCAACATTTTAACTGGAAATAAATCTACTCATTGAGTATCAGAGGCGAGGGATGAGAACCCTTCGTGAACTTTTTGTTGCCTTTGATTTTAGGTAAGTGAATTTTTGCCATTTTTGCTAGGAACGATATCGTAATAATTCATAGGAATTTATAATTTTACTTCTGTTATGTTCAGATAGCAAATCGTGACAAATAGAGAGGAGTAAATTAGCTGCATTATTTTGAACTGAAGAAAATGAGAGGTATTTAATTGATATATTCATTAATTAAAAGCCATGTATAACAATACCCATTGAAATATTAAAGATATAATTATGAAACACTGACAGTATAATAAGTGTTCTTAGTGTATGCTGTATGTTAAGTTTCATTGAGATTGGACGAGTAGTTTTCGAGAAATTGATTTTTGTCGTCCTAGATGCGTAAAAAAGAACACTGTGTGGCGGTGGCGATGGCGATGGGGGAGACGGCGGCAGCGGTGGCAGTGGCGGAGGCAGTGGTGGTGGCGGTGGCGATGGCGGAGATGGCGGGAGAGGAGGCGATGGCGGAGATGGCGGGAGATGAGGCGATGGCGGAGATGGCGGGAGATGAGGCGATGGCGGAGATGGCGGGAGAGGAGGCGATGGCGATGGCGGGAGTGGAGGCGATGGCGGAAATGGCAGAAAAGGCGAAGATAGCGGGAGCGGTGGCGATGGCGGAGACGGCGGAGCGGTGGCGTTGGCGGAGACGTGGTGACAAAGGCGGAGACGACGGTAGCAATGACGTTGGCGATTGCGGAGATGGGGTGGCAAACGATGAGGCGAAGTTTCTTCTGTTAAGGGCGGCGAAGTGTATGACGGCATTGTCCCGGACGGAGACGATACCCAGGCAGTGGCCAGTACCAGATGGCGAGCCCCCAACCATGGGTCGTTTTGATTAGGTCAGACATTTTATGACTCAGTCTCAAGCTGTTTTGTCGTGGGTCAGATCGCTGAACTGTGATATTTTACTGGTGGTGATTGAGTGGAGGTACTTCTCATCGTTGCGAGAATTCCTTTAAAGTACAAAAACCGAACACGAACATAAAATCAAGAAGGACGGCTGAGAGAATGAACATCAACGGCAACAAAGGAAAACAGCGCAGCCACCGAGCGCGAACACCGGGCAGAGATTGCAGCAGCGCGTGCGACGGGCGCGAAGCGCAGGGGCGGCGTCGGAGGCGGATCCCAGAGACCGGAGCGCGTCGTCGTCAGTCGTCGCTGCACCCGCGCGACCACAAAAACCGCGGCAGCGACGGGACACGACAGCTGGCCCAGAAGCTCCTCCGAACGGAGCTACCAGGCGCCGCTGCACGCCACGCCGCCCAGCCACTCACGAAAAACCGCCGCCACCGCCGCCCCCGGCCCCGCCCCCGCCGCCGCAGTCACCGCCGCCGCCGCCGCCACCGCCTCCGCCGCCGCCTCCGCCGCCGCCTCCGCCGCCGCCGCCGCCGCCGCCGCCGCCGCCGCCGCCGCCACCGCCGCCGCCGCCACCGCCGCCGCCACCGCCGCCGCCGCCGCCGCCGCCGCCGCCACCGCCCCCGCCACCGCCCCCGCCACCGCCAGCGCCCGCGGGCAACCGCCCGGCATGCGTTCCCACGCCCGGGGGCGGCGCATGCAACACCCCTCGCCGTTGCCTGGCGTCCGTCAAGAGGATTAGAAATCACTTTCACACAGAATCAGGGGCAGTGGAGGAGGGTCGATGAGGGAAACCTTCGCTGAAATGACGGATCGATTTCCCAGGTATTAGTAGGCTTTTTTTTTGTTAGTTTGTCTCACAGCTATCGCCGCATTCCGTATCTCTGACGCATGATCTGAGGGGTCTGTGGCTGCACGTAGATGGAGATTAGCGCCTCATTATTAGGGTAGACAGGGGGAGGATCGCCCACACAGCGCACGACCCGTTGTTTAGGGTAGCTCCTGCTTCGTCATCCGCATGGATTTACTCGTAATTGATCGGAAGAATCAACAGAAACGAAAGAGCAACCGGTCTCTATAATTCTCTCCTCCAAGCAATAGCGGCTTCAACCCAAGCGTTTGTTCAGATGTATAGCTGGTGTCGAAATTCCGCCATCGGCTGAGTTCAAACCCAAGTCTCGCGGTCTTCGAAGTTTCCGTTTCACACTTGTAACAACATGCGACATCGTGTCTCAATTAAGTACAATTTTTCGTAGGTAAGAATGTTTTACAATGTAAAACATTCTTACAATAAGAATGTAATTTTTATTTCATTTTATCATACAATAAGAATGTAATTTTTATTTCATTTTATCATTTCAACCGGATAGCACCGCGGTAACCCAGCTATTTTACAAGTTGGGATCCTCAGTACGGCAGGGTCGCTTCACTTAATAATTGCGGCGTGGATGGCAAAGGTAATCAACTCCATTACCACACAAAGCCATTTTTTATCAATTCAAAGTTATTGAATATCAGCTTGTCGCCAATATTTTGTTATAGAAATGACAAGATGAAGAATGCAATTAGAGAGTCGAGATGAAATTAAGAGTTGATCTAGTCGACATCAACAGAAGATTTTAGCGCGGGAGCCCTTCAAATATCACAGTTCAATAAGTCCTTCTTGGTATAAGATGGTATAAGAAGTGCTCCCCGACTCACACGCGTATCCTTACATATCGCAATTACCCCCCCCCCCAGCATACCACTTTTATAATAATGGAAAACGGCTCTCATGCGGTACTATTTCCACCAATTTCGCTTGTATAAAAACATGACCGAGCAGATTGGACACTTCTTGTACGAGAAAATTAAGCATTTTTTCATCCGGGTGACATCCTCTAGCATCTGAACGCTTGGCGCAGTAATAGTTCTGACACATCGCTTTAACTTGACCGGAAAAGAAGTTTATTAAAATTCGGGGTAAATTAATCATTTCACACATCTAATATATGTAAATCTAAAATTCTCAGAATACGCCATTCTCGAGAACGTCTTCCAGTAACATTCGTAGTTTAAAACTATGACTTATAGATGTATAAATTCACCATATCTGGCGATGTGACAATGTTGCGACCCACTATAAAGAATGCATGATAATAGAAAATGATCCAAAAGATTGAAGAAGAGAATTTACAATCTTCCGAATGAAGAAAGTTGGGAGCCATGTTTTATATATTTTCTTCTTTTACACTTTCTCCTACTGTTCACTTTATCATATCCTGGTGAGAATATCCGCTATGTCACTTCAACAGACGTGAAAATAGCACGTATTAAGGAGAAAAGTAATAGGAGGTACATGAATTATTCTTTAAAAAGTTTATAATTTTGTACCATCTGCGTTCCTGAATATGAACTTTCGAGAAGAGAAATGTGAATATTACACACTGATGATTATATGGAAGACGTTACACAAATAATATATTTTTAGATGAATCGATAAACTACTACCGAGTAACCGTGCGGCGTACGCACAGGGATCCAACCAATCACCGAACGCACTCTCATAAACTGGCAACATCACATAGGACAAATAATCACGTCTGGTGATTCAGCATCACAACCTACGATGAAGAATACAACCCATTTCCGAGGTCATCATCTGACATTCTTCACGCAAATTCGCACTGGGCAATCTCCCCGTTACCCGCTCACTGCAACAAACAGGGATGAGCAGGTTGCGATAATGGGAATAATTCTCCAGGAGGTGTCGTCCAAAAATTAAAAATGCAAGTGAACAATCAAACGTGACTTGACGAAATCAGCATTTTCATTTTTTCACGTGGAAGTGATTAATAATACACTCTTCTTTGCACAGAGTAATTCCAAATTTAATTATACAAAGACTGCTTTTTTACTTTCTCGCCTTACGATTTAAATTGATTTTAAGTTCTTTGAAGGTCCAATAATTTTTTAGGCAGACACAATTATAACAATTTTTATTAAACAATTTTTACCAACGTTTCGAAGGACATTGGCCTTCTTCTTCAGGGTCTAGTAAATAAATTTAACAATTTCAGTACAATATTTCTTTTGATCAAATGTAGAGACTAATCCTTTTTAAATTGATTTTAAGTTCTTTGAAGGTCCAATAATTTTTAGGCAGACAAAATTATAACAATTTTTATTAAACAATTTTTACCAACGTTTCGAAGGACACACACGCGCGCGTACACACACGCGCACGTACGCACACATGCGCGCGCGCACACACACACATGCGCGCGCGCACACACACACACACATGCACGCGCACGCGCACATCCACACACACACACACACACACACACACACACACACACGGGATAGCGCCCGAGAAGGAGCATGTCTTTGCGGCAACGCGGAGTTTCGTGTTTTCGCGAACTTCGGAGAATACAGCGTTCGAATGTAAAGGCCCATTCACAATGGAAACTGTCAACGTAGGCGTGAAAGCATAAACATGTACTTTCGACACAAACATGAATGTCTAGTTCACAACACCCATGAACGTAAACTTTGGGAGACCCATCCATCAATACAATAACGTGTCGATACAATAAATACTCTGCACTGAAATTCTGCATACGACCGAAATGTAGTACGCTTGACGCGATAATGTTAGGTTGACAACTATTCCCTACATCATGAAAGCGATAATTTTATGGAGAGTTTCATGAGAAATGATGACAACGTTATTGATGATGAATGGCGACTTCTGCTCTTACAATATGCTATGGCTTTTGTCTAACGAAACCTCCAGTCGTTCTTTGGAGCTTTCTGTGGTACACGATAGTGCGTAGTCTCAATCCACGTTTACGTAAATGTGAAAGCTCGGAATTTGCGAACTTTCACAGTCATTGTGAATGAGCACCGGCAGTGATTGTGTCGATCCGAGGGTGACGAAAATGGTTGATGTTGACAGCCCTTCCAATTCCAATTCTCTATACAAATATGATGATTGTTATAACGGTAACGGCCACTGATAATGAAAGCAAAATAAGAGTCAATGATGACGGGAAGGCGTTGCGAAATCTGTGGGTAACCATAATGCTCTCCGCTGTGTTCTTTTTTTTGGTCAATGTCTGTGATGAATCACATCGGTGTATGGTTTGTATCGACAGAAATGTGTAATTATAGCAATACTACCCAATGTACTAGTGCTTTGTGATTGTGACGAAATTAGTGATGACGATAATGTCTACGGGAAGGGAACGAAGGGGGAGTGTCAGGGTCATGAGCAGAGGTTTGGTAACGGCCAACACGATGACGCAGCTCCCCAACCGATCTCCGCTCGAGTCTCCATCTCTGCCTGTTGAAGAAAAGAGAAGATGGAGAGAAGAGATGCGAGGGTGGATGTGGAGGCGGAGTTGTCAGTGCATGCGGACGTCAAGGCCAAGGCAGACGCAAAACTGGAGGGGACGGAGGAGGTTTGAAAAGCGCAGGTGACGGAGGAGGAGACGGTTACAGAGGCGGAGTCGAGTAGACGCGTGACGGAAGGTAGTGGGAAGAGACGAAGCGGAGTCAAGTGGAGGCGTGACGGTAGTGGAAAGAGGCCTGGTGGAGCGTGGAGGCGTGACCAAGGTGAGAATCATAGCGGAGGCGAGTAGAGGCGTGGCAGAGGCGAGTAGAGGCGTGGCAGAGGCGAGTAGAGGCGTGGCAGAGGCGAGTAGAGGCGTGGCAGAGGCGAGTAGAGGCGTGGCAGAGGCGAGTAGAGGCGTGGCAGAGGCGAGTAGAGGCGTGGCAGAGGCGAGTAGAAGCGTGTCGGAGGCGAGTAGAGACGTGTCGGAGGCGGATAGAGGCGTGTCGGAGGCGGATAGAGGCGTGTCGGAGGCGAGTAGAGGAGTGGTGGGGGCAAGTAGAGGCGTGTCGGAGACGAGTAGAGGCGCGCCGGAGACGAGTAGAGGCGTGTCGGAGACGAGTAGAGGCGCGCCGAAGACGAGTAGAGGCGTGTCGGAAACGAGTGGAGGCGTGTCGGAGACGAGTGGAGGCGTGGCGCGGGCAGGTAGAGACGTGGCGTAGGCGGGTAGCGGCGTGGCGAAAATGGGAAGGTGGAGGCATGTGGTAGCGGTCCAAGGCTGGGTGGACGCAGGTTGGACGCGGAGAGAGGCAGGGGCGCAGAACGGGCGGGTGTCGAGGCGGATCCAGTGGCGCGGAGGAGCTGCATGCCGAGGCCTGCAAAGGAGGCAAAACACACTGCGCCACAAAAAGCTCGCACTGTCGCCGACACATGTACCGCGTCTCTAAGAAATGAAACAAGAAGGTACAAGAATTTTATACTGTCGACAAGACTGCATTAGACGCAGATTTTAGGATTTGTTTCTTCTACGAAGTGTAGAAAACAACCATTTCTTGTAAGAAAGGCCCTAAAGAATATCGTGGAAGATGTCAATTTTCTATTGCAGTACTTTGCTCTAATTTATATCTGTTCACTTTCACTTTCTCAAATCGTTCATGGGCTGGACTAGTGGCACGACTCAAATAATCAGGTGTTGAGATAAATGAGTTTGAAGTTTCACCTTGTATTGAAATTCATCATTCTGGCATTCACACATTTAATTTTTTACCTAATTTTAATGATTTATATTAACTTATTTACTAATTAACAAGAAGTTACATTGACTTGATTTGTTTTCATATTCCCATTTCATAATTCCCTCCCAAAATTCCCTCTCGACCTTAAAGTATGCTTAGGACGCGGCGTCTCCCAGATAGCCAAGTATCTTTAGAGGGTTGCAGCTGACATCCTCCTAGATTGATGACCGCAGTGTAGTAGTTGGCCTTTGCCTTCCACAGGGTGGTAATGGAAGTTCACGGGAAGAATGAATAATGATAGATTAATGGTTAGGAAAGGGATGTGCAGTACTTCAAATGGGTAAGTGGTGGTAAGATAAACCACCTTGTAAAAACTCCAATGTCATTCGCCAGACTTGGGTCTTCAACCCTCGGCTCCGCGTACTTTGATGTCACTCCAAGCCCCTACACCACCGCGATCCGTTTTTCCAAAGAGCACCGTTGTTCACAGAGCCTTTTCACCGAGGAACTTCATCCTTCTTTAGGATTTGAAGCATGTCGCATTGCCAAGTATACTCACAACCAGTTCAGGCTA